>JANHFT010003238.1:107704-119322 GCA_032467955.1 Pseudoxenodon macrops | reverse complement strand
GCTGGGGGAAGGCAAAACTGCCCTCGTTTTTGTGAAAAAATGGGCTGTTTTTCGCAAAAACAGGTGAAAAATGGCCCCATTTTTGCAAAAAAACAGAGGATTTGGGAGGCTTGCAGAGGACAAAAACTTTTTTTTCTTACTTACCTCTTTGAAATCTTGGTGCGTCTTATACACCAGTGTGCATTATAGTCCGAAAAATACGGTAATTCCCTCAGACCTATCCTGTGAGGTATACAGTTAATCTATAGGCATTTGTAAGCCATCTCCATGAATCAGACTGGCTGGAAGGCTGGTGTACATAGCTCTGGCATTAGCTCATACCACAGCTCTTAAACATTTAGTAGGATGCATGTGTCCGTGAGTATTTGAGTACATGATGGAATTGATGCAGTGCCACCCCTGCTCACAACATGAGGGAGGGGAAGGGAAAGTAGATGACGCACAACTCCATAGCTCTCATATGTGAGTCCCTTGGGGTTTTTGCACAAACACTGGCCTGTCTAGAAACAATTTAATAATATTATTTTCACGGATAACTCCAACCATAAGTGGTTATTCACATTTTGCCTAGGAACTGGTTATATCCAGGATTTTATTTGTCTTAATCCATGAAATGCAAGGTTTTTCTTCCTGCAGAAAGCAAGCTGTCCTTGTGCCAGCATTTCAACTGCCACACATTCTACTAGCCCTCAGTGCTTGATCTCCCAGCCTTATGGGTCATTTTCAATCAAGTTCCTCTCCTCCTTTCATTGCCTCTGGCTACCAGCAAAGGGGGCCAATAAGACTCATTACAAACCGCTGTGAGAATATCTGGCCCAGGGCTACTTGGCTATCCCAGTGCTTACCAGGTCCTCTTAGTGCCTGGAACGTGTGGCACACAGATTAGGGGCTATGGAGAAAGCACACACAACATCCATTAAAATAACTGGGGAAATTAGAAGCAGTGCTTGCTAAGTGAGAGTGCTGAGCCAGAGTCACACAAGTGCCCGTTGCCAAGGGAGATGGCCTAGGGAGATGGGGACAGGAGCAGAAGCTGCCACTTTAGTAAGTGGGAAAGTCAGACTAGGAGCACGGCCTGGACAGAGTGTCCAACAGAGAGAGGTTTCCTAAGTTTTAGAGTTTTCACGAGGGCCAAATCGGTCTCTCTCTCTCTCTCTCTCTTTGCCAGAGGGTCAAAGGCAGCAGCTAAACGCTCTTTCATCCCACATCACAACTGAGTCCAGTGGTCTTCCCGGTATAATTTCACCTCTTGGGGGCTCTTTACCCCCAAATGTAACTCCACCCCCCACCCCCACCCCATTCCATCATTCAGCCTGACATCCTCCACTTGTTTGTTCTGTGAGGGAAGCACAGCTTTAGAAACCAGCATTCCACTGCTGTTGGCTTAGGATATTAGATCCGTTTGGATTCAGCAATTTCAGTTCATTTCAAGCTTGATTTTGCAGCAATTTTCTAACCCAGTGGGATAGGATTTTTGCTTCTTACCCACTTCCCCTCTCTCATTGGCCTCCTCTCACTTCCCTCCCCACCATATTAGTTTCCTCCCTTGTCTTAAACTCTGTCCCAGATAACTTGATTTTTATCTTGCAACCTTATGCTGCATGCATTTTATACCCAGGGCACAATATGAACCCAGCCATGGGCTCCTGCTGCTTCTAATCAGTTACCAGACTAAACAGCCTGCTTTGGATTCGCAGCTGGAATCTCCACAGCTCCCGCCTCTGCCTTTAAGTTGCAGACCTCCAAATCTTTTTGACCAGTAGCTGCATATTGGCGACACCTAATCTTCACTCCTCACTTTCCAGTCCTCTGGACTTTACTGTAAGCTTTTGCCTGGTGTGTTTTCTGTTGCTTAATCTAGGGCAGTGCCACATCCTTGAAAAATCCGAAATAGATAAAAGCAACTGAGCACCTAACTGGGAACAGGGTGGGAGGATGGGAGAGCAGGTGTGAACAGGGTTCTTTCTATCTCCTTCACACCCAGTGCCTAATGATGGGTATTGTTTGTTCCAAAATTCCAAGGATAGGATAGGTTAAGCTGGATTTAGAAACAATAGGTTGTGTGTAGTGGTTCAAACATCTGTCCAAGGGATATATCTTTTTGGATAGTTGCAATGGTTGCTTTCAGATACAAATCAACATGCCGGCACAAGCACAACATAGCTCATTACCTGGGTATCTGTAAGATTAGCTATACCAAGTGAATCTGTCCATCAGATAACTCCAAAAACTGCTCTAGGGCCCAATATTTAAGGGCGTGCATAAGCGCACCAGCTGCCTACCATCCCTGTCCTAATGTCCCCACATATTCGTAAAATATAATGTACTCATAACCATGCTTGTACATCTTATATATTCACAATCATGTTTATACTTTGTATGTAATCATATACACGCTTGACAAAATAAATAAATAAATAAACTTAAAGATTGGTGTCATCAGGGACTATGAGGTAGGCCATCTACATGATTGCCCTGCCTCTCTGGAACTGCATACTGCAACCCTGTTAGGGCTCTCTTAATTTATTCACAATGCAAGTGTTTATCTTGCATTATCCCTATATCCATTACTAGCAGATGGATGAATCTAGTCTCCCATGATCTGGGAAATGTTCCTTCCCCCTCAACACATTCATTGATAAAGTTAGGAACTAAGAGCCCTGTTCATTTTCATCATCTGCCACCAGGAGACTCTCCATTGAGATTCATGAGCCAGAAAGTCCTGCAGTTAGGGAAACCTTTAGTGCATGAAGTGTGGAAGGAACAGATTGAGATGGTATGGAGAAGTTGGGAGTGAATGAGAAGGTGCAATGGAGCTAATACTGTAGAAGTAATGACTGAAATCATGCAGCAATAATGGCTCAGAGAAAATGAGAAAATGGCTCTGACTTGAATCTCACCTTTTCAGGGCCTGCCCATTTACCTGGATGGGAGAAGGGAAGTGGCTTTGGCATGTATCTGAATACTAGATCCACCAAAATTTACAGGCAGTTCCTTAGCATCAGCCAGAAGCATTTCCCTATTCTCCATTCATTTAGAGATACACCTAAGTGGATTTTCTTCTTCCTCCTTCTTCTTCAGTCCTTTTCCAGCATAGGGTTCTCAAGAAATCTGCTTCTATAAACTAGGGGCTCTTGTGTTGGACGGTGAGGTTTGAGTTGGGTGAATTGATTGGCCTTGCCTCGCTTTCTCTTTTATCCTGATTCCAAATGACAACTTTTTACAGAATTTTTGCTTGAAATTTCTTTTATGGCTTATTAACAGTTTTTACTAACATTTACTCCTGAGCTACAGGACCAATGCTTAACCATGAATGAAAGCCTGGGGCAATTGTCTCTTAATCCCAAGAAATTTGCACTTCGTTGATGCAACATTAATTAATCCTCCCTAGCCACCCTGCTGAGTTTCACACAATTAATTTAATTTGATTCAAAGATACTTTATTGGCAAAAGAAAGAGCAGCAGCTTTTGGGATTTGGAACATTCAGAAGCAAGGTTTAAATTGAGTTGGGGCTCAACTTGTTTTGAGCTGTACAACCCTGATGGAACATGACTCAGAAAGACAAAAGAGAGTCTGAAACACAGACAGAATGTTTATGGTCTTAAAAACTACAATTTAACACTATTGCACAGTTGGCAACAGAAGACAAGGTTTTCCAAGTCAGAAAGTGCTTGGTCCTGCCATAGGAGGATTCCTCACATCTCTGCTTTGAGGAATTAACTCTATGTATTTGGCTGTGCTGAGTGGGGAAGACCAAAAAAAAAAAAAAAAGATCCCACAATTTTTTTTAATACAGTATAAAACTGCCCTTTTTTTCTGAAACTGCTTTCCCTATTATTTTATCTACTAGAGAAACTCAAATGCAGTCCAGTTCTTCATTCTTGCATTTGCTTTCCTGTTTTCAGGAGAACGTTAGAGAGAGGGTTTCCCAAATTTCAGACATTTTGGCTATCAGTTCTCACAATACTATGCAACATGGTATTTGGTTGAATTTACTTTTCTTGCTCGTAACTTAAGAATCCATGAAACAGGAGGAGGAAGGTGTATTGGATATATTTGCCACCTTGAGTTATTTGCAAAAATAACAAGGGGAAAAAACAAACAAATAAATAAGCAAGCAAGCAAGCCATTCTAAAGGCAAAAAACCTTGCCTTTCAGAATACTGCAGATGATTAATTTTTCTGTTTAAAGTGATTGCTAAAACATTCTGATTACTCGTAATCATGTAATAAATCTCAAAATGATTGATACAAATAATAGGAGATAATAATTTTTCCTCCTATCCATTTGGTTATAACAAAGAACATGTTTGCCAAATTTGGGGGTCATTTTAGATAGCAAAGAATAGCCCTTTGTGGGCATTTTGGGATCTTGATATTTAGGGCCATCATAAGCTGCTGTAGAGTTGTAGCCCAATGGCTGTCAATTTTGGAGAGCTGAGGAAGGGAGGCATATCTGGAATTTGAAGAGAATGTGGTAGGAGCACTAGCAAAATGGCTGTTATGAGTGGCTATTCACAAAGAGTGATCATGCTGGGCCTAATTAGTGACAAAATATCAATTCTTAGAATCTCAAGGTTCTTCACATCTCTCAAAGACATTACTGTAAACAAACGCAATCCTACAACTTGATGCTTTGCAACATGCCATTCTGTTTTTTTTTTAATTTAAAGACTTTTTTAAAAAATCTCATGGGTCTGGTCAACTGTGGAGCACCAAGAGGACTATCTAGGAAGCAAAGAGATTCCTGCAAACCAAATGTTACCCTCTCCCCCATTCTATAGCCTCACACAAAATTTCCATTGTTGAGTAGAGGCATCTTCCCTTCTCCCACACCATAGGAATACACATGAATGGGTCAGCATATTGGAGAAGGAAGGAATCCTGAAACAGACAGGCCCTGATACTTTTCTCATTGAGATTAGGAGAGACATCAGAGCTGGACTTGAGCCTCAGTTTCTCAATGAGAGAACCCTCCTTTGCCAAGATGAAATATTTCTGCACAGAGGGGGGGAGGAGGAATTTATTGGTATTTTCAACAAAGCCTTTGACAAACATCTCTCCTTGGCAGAGTCTGCGAAGAGAATGGAGCCATCTAGAGAGAGAGGAGCCCAGTCTTTTCATGGATCACAAACCAGCTTTGAGGCAGAAAACCTGAGAAGGGATAAACACAGAGATAAACGGCCCATTTTCAGCTTGGCAAAAGAATGTCTGAAGAGCCTCCCCTAGGCCAGGGATGCTGAAAGATGGGAAGCACAGCAAAAAACAAAAAAAACCTGTATCCATATTTTATGGAAGAAAATTATGGGGGGCACAGGGAGAGCCAAACGAAGATTAGGAATGAATGAGGATGCTGTCCTAAAGGGAAGAGATGAGGCAGGGCAGAAATACAATTAATTGCCAGCCTTCAGGTAATGGGATCCAGATACTTCAGGGAGAAAGGCAAAGATCCTACCCTTCAAGGAGCAATAGTAGGTTAAAAAATCCATCTGGAGCAAAGGAAAACACAATTAGAGGACAAGAACTGGGTGAAAGCGATAAGAATGGTTCTGCTTGAGAAGGGCTGCCTGCTTTTAAGAGTCTCAACCCTGTACAGATGGGGATGAGGAAGAGAGGCTTTGAAAATGGCACTGAGACCTCTCTGAATTCAGGAATGCAGGATAAACTGCTGGAGGAGCATTCATTTAAAACAAACAAAAAAACAAAAAGAGGCGGCTATCTATTGTTTTCTTCTTTGTGAAGTGCTATCCAGCCTTCCTTCCAGAAATTCAAGGTGATGCACAAAACACTTTCTCTTCCAATTAATTTTTCTAATAACAACCTTCTGGAGCAGCTTGAGCTGAAAGATAATAACTGGCCCAAATTCATCCAGTGAGCTTCCAGGGCTGAGGACTTGAACTAGGTCTCCTTATCAAACAACACAATCACTTTACATTTCCTTTCCCTTACAGAACTGAAGATACAACCAAGCGACCCTGATCTAGAGGGCAAGAGAAAGACCACTCACACGTTTACCAGTGCTGTCCCTCTCTGCAGCTTTCAATCCAAATGCGTATGTCGTTAGTATTGATGCCTTTTTAAACATTCTCAAAATTGCTTGTTGCATAGTTACTTGTCTAGACATTATGCAGACAACCCAACTGGGGTGGGGGCTTGGGAAAGAGGAGAAGATACACTGCGTTTAATTCTGTTAATGCATGTTTGAGGCATGAAAATGTTTCCATCTTTTTTGCATTTCATAGGCTCACCGTTCATAATTGCTTCCAGAAAATCGGAAGGCAGGCGAAACGTCTTGCCGATAGGGGAGGTCAAAAAAATGAGGCCCAGAAATGTGATTAGGGGTTAACAAAGGATTATTCGAGACCTCAGAAGACGACACCCGAAGGTGCTTTGCTTAAGGGGCGTTGATCCATCCAAATGTCAGAGGTCCGGCTCAACAAAGGGTACTAATTTCAGACTCGGGCTTAGTCAAGGCACCGGACCGCTTTCTAAAGCGTCCAAGGAACCTCCCTGCGGCCTCTCGCAGACAGCCCATTCCCTCCTCGACAGCTCCGAGATCCGGTCCCCGTCCACCCCCTCCCTCAGCTCCAGGGCCAAGATGAGCTCTCAAAGGGTTAACAAGCAATTTCTTCTCTTGACAGCTCTGGAAATGTTCGCTATCAAACGGGAGAATGAGAGGGGAAAGCGCCGCGGAGATAAAACGCCAGCCGCGCTGGCACCGCCTGCTTAATCCCAGCATTTAATCTGCTGGGGCAGAGCTGGCTGCCTTATCGCGCCGTCCTTCTGCTGCCTCCATCTCATTACCGCTCCCAGGCCCGTGCCGGCCGCGCGCGCGAGCAAGTGTATAAACTAAAGTCGACTAAAACCTGCTTTGGGCAGCCGAGGCCCGCCAGGCCTACGCGGCGGCCGCGGCACGCTTATCGCCGGCACGGGCCTGCGGAACAGCCCCCAAACAGCCTCCTAGGAGCCACGGGCTTCACGCACGGGGGGGGGGGCTGCGTCTCTACTGAATCCTCCTCGGCAAGGAGCGCGAAATGTAAAGCCGACCCGGGCTGATATCTCAGCGCGGGGATCGAGCCCTGCTCTCCTTTCCCGCGGGGGAAAAAAAGCCCCGCTCTTTAGGCCTGTGGAGGATGAAGAAGTGGGCCCGAAGTACACCCCGATACCGCCTCACATTGTCTTTATAACAGCCGCGGTTGGCTCGTGTCAATGTGGCTCGAATGTATGGCTTCTACCGCTTATTTACACCAACCTTCTTTTGCAACTTTGAAGACCAGAAACTCGCGTTTCAAAAACCCGGGGGGGAGAACTGGTCTAGCATCACATAAAAACACTTGCTCCTTGCTCGATTCTTTGTGAGAGAGCCAGGCATTGTGAGATCCAAGTTCACCTCTAACAACCTCATTGCTTATGCATTTGGAGCCAAGCCTTTGTGCTATGGAGGCAAGGCTTAGCTGTCTTTTGTGCTTCTTTGTGGTTCTCCTAAACTAATTTTCTGCTACCCCTCCCCTCCCACTAATAGCAGAGCTTCATCGTAGGAAACGTGGCTTTATGGAAGAGGAAAGACCTAGACAAAAGGCGCCCTCCCCTATCACGCTTCTGAGCACTGGTAGAGGATCCATCTCCTATCCAGCCGGAGTGCCTTATCTACAAAATCCTTCACGGTGACATTGTGCAGATGCGAGACTTGTGTTCCAGGGCACGCGGAGCAGGCCCTATCTCTCCAAGAGAGGATGTGCTTCTGCTGATAAGATTTATTGTCACACCAGCTCCCTCCCATGATGGTTCCAGAATTTCCATGCCTGGTTAGCAGCAAAGGCAGCCCTGAAAGGCAATTTAGCAGGCAGGATTTTAAAAAAAACACCCGGGGGCTACCCAGCGCAATCCAGTGGACCTCAAGGCTTCTATCAAAACAGGTCAGTTGTGCCCTGCATATGAACAGGAAATAAACTTCCCAGGGTTGCGGCACCTATTATGGCATTAATGTGCATGCATATGACACGAAGAGATAAACAGGCTTTCTGTGGATCTAGCCATTGGATAGGGTTTCCATTTATGCATACGTCTCTTTCAAAACATGTACGTAAAATAAAATATAAAATCCCAATAAAATATAAAGGGAGGGACAGCAACGGGAGTTATAAATCATATGTTATACATGTAGGAAATTCCTTCCTTCCTCCCTCCCTCCCTCAATAAGTGCAAGTATCCACATTCTCTGCGATTTGATGGACATCAATCTTCCTGCCACACCATGACCTGGAGGAGGAGACCCACACCAACCAACCTGTTCTCCAACCAGTGCACCATTACACCGTGATGATCATTAAATTATGGGAAATAGGATTATCAGAATCTTAGAGGAATAACTCCAGGCCATTTCTTCTGCTTCCACACGTAACACTAACAGTCTCCTTTCAAGCAAAGACTTTCCTTGCTTTTTATAACTTGGTTGCCCATCCTGATAAGTGCTGGGATAAGCATAATGGAGATGAAAAAAAGAACAAGAAGTCCAGGACCAACATGGCTGTGATCGGTAAGGCAATCCTGTCCCTGCATTATGAGTGTTTTCTGTTTGCCCAACTTTTCCCCCTGTGTGTTCGCTCAGTGATAGATTTAAACAACCAGCACTCAGACAATGCAATGAATTGCTCAGGGATAGGATAGCAAGGAGGCAATCAGCTATGAGTTGAAAGTCAATGCCGCTAAGTACATTTGGAGACAGAGGAGAGGAGGAATCATTATATCAGAAGCTGTAGGGCACCTTGTCTCAGATCCTCTTTTGCACAATATCTGTCAGTTCTCTTCAATATAGACAGAGCACTCTTACCAAATGGAATAACATTCTCCCCCAACTTTGCTCCTTCTTCTTAAGGAAAATATAATACAGGTTTTCACCACTCTGTGTGCTCTAATGTGCATGCGCCCTCAAATATATCCCCTCAGTATGTTACTCATTTATATTAATTCCCACTGTCAGATACGATCCTGGTTTGAGTTAGCTTGTACTCTTTCAACATCCCCAATTCTCAGTTATGCATTCTATGTTTTCATTCACTTGCTTGCACAAGGGGTTTAATAGCTCTTAATTGGTGTGCACCACAAAGATCATTTCCAGGGAAAGAAGTCCAATTTCTGCAAATCTGCTAAGGAAGCGACAAAAGCAGCACTATAGTAAAAGCAGCAAATAAAAATGGTGATTATTTTATGAAGGTAAAAGTTTCCCTGTCAGTCATGCCCAACTCTAGGGTGCGTATTCATCTCCATTTCTTGGCTGAAGGAGCCAGTGTTGTCCAAAGATAATTTCTGTGGTCATGTGGCCAGCATGACTATACGCCAAAGGTGCATGGAAGGCTGTCACTCACCAAAGTGGTACGGTACCTATTAATCTACTTGCATTTGCATGCTTTCAAACTGCTAGGTGGGTAGGAGCTGAGGTAAGTAATGGAAGCTCACCCTGTTGTGCAGAGCTCGGGTCTCGAACCTGAGCTGTCAGTTCTCTAGCTGACAAACTCAGCATCTTTAATCGCTGAGCTATCCCACTCCATTGATATCTTACTATATAAGACATAAAAGCTCAGTGCTGGTGGCCACTTCCTTACATTCTCGGTCACTGGACACCTCTTTTCAATCCTATAATGCCCAACAACCCTCTCAAGGTTTGTCACACCTCATATAGCATGCAAATCTTGCAGCTTTCTATAAGTTGTAGTCACTCCTTTTGTTGTTTGTTGTAGTGTTTTATTTCTACCCATCTAAGTATCTTTCATTGTCTCTCCTTTCGGATGTTTAATCTCCAGTCATGGCTTACACAAACAAAATTGCCAGAAAAACTAATAAAGAATTAACTATCCATTTTATGGCCTCGTATAAATCATGATTACAGTTTAGGATCTTCAGTTAACTCAGACATAGACCCCGAAGGGGGTGGACCTTCCATGGCGGTGTCTAAAGGTTAAGTATGATAACTCTGATTATGTTTCCCCAAGGCAGCCTTTCCTAACCAGGTACCGTCAATATGTGATGGGATTACCATCCTTTCAATACATTGACAGCATCACTGCTAACTGCTTTAGATAAGAATCCTGGCAGCATTAGCCACATCTAAGTTCCAGAGAACCATGTTGGAGACGGCTCTGTAAAGAACCTCAAGTGACGCCACAAAGGCATCACATCCAATGTTACAGGAATCTTCTCCGTCCTTCTCTCCCCTCTCTGCAACTCAGTTTTGAGGTTTGTCCCGTTTTTTGTCAAGCAAAATCTGATTCCAACACATTAGAGACTGGAGAAAAACAAACAGGATGAGACCTTCCCACTCCTTTGCCCCTCCTCCTCCTCCTTCCATCCTGCAGATGAAGGAAGGAAAGGAGGGGTGGTGATGGGAGGACACAATCTGGCAGCCTCATCAGGAGCTGCAAAGTGAAGTAGGTTGAGCTTCAAGCTTGACTCATTAATAATGGAACCCTTTTAAGGAAGATTGTGCCAACTTCACGGCTTTGATCTTTGATTGCCAATTTGCATCTTTAAAGAGTTGGGATAACTCCAACCCTGGCCCTGGCCCTTTGTGGTTCTCTTGGCTGATGGGTTTGTTGTTGATGCTTAAGCAGGCAGCTAACAGCTGATTAAAACCCTTTCAGCAGTGCTTAAATCAATGCAACGGACATGATAGGATCTGGCTTTCCAAGATCCATTGCCTCCCACTGAATGCCACTGACAAGCCAGCCATGGGCAAGCAAGCTCTGGGGAAGTTGGCACCTCAAGCAGCAGCCCTGAACTTTCCTTCAAGATATACGGTAACATAACAGAAAATGAAGCTTACAGTAGAAGGGAAGGAAGGAAACGTTTGTTTGTTTGTTTGTTTGTTCATTACATTTATAAGCCACCCATCTCACTGTCAAGCGACTCTGGGCAGCTTATAACACAACAATATACATGGAAATATGGGGACACGGTGACTCAGTGGCTAAGACGCTGAGCTTGTCAATCAGAAAGGTTGGCAGTTCAGCGGTTCGAATCCCTAGCACCGCGTAATGGGGTGAGTTCCCATTACTTGTCCCAGCTTCTGCCAATCTAGCAGTTTAAAAGCACGTAAAAATGCAAGTAGAAAAATAGGGACCACTTTTGGTGGGAAGGTAAGAGCGTTCCATGTGCCTTCGGCATTTAGTCATACTGGCCACATGACCATCTTCGGACAATGCTGGCTTTTCGGCTTTGAAACAGAGATGAGCACTGCCCCCTAGAGTCGGGAACGACTAGCACATATGTGCGAGGGGGAACCTTTACCTTACATACATGGAAAAGATTCTCAAGGATTACCTAAATCCTTTAGTCCCTTAACTAAGGATCTGCAACCTTAAACATTCAAAGAGCCATTTGGACCCGTTTCCCACAGAAATGAAAACACCGGGAGCCACAACATCTAGGTAGGCATGGCCAACTAAACGTACCTCACTTCCACCAGTCACATGACCCTCCCTAGCCACGCCTACCCAGCCAGTCATTAGGGCAGAGAACCGGTTGTTAAAAAACACCGGAAACCACAAACCCTTTTGACATCTCTCTCTCTCTACTTCCCTCCCTTCCTCTTTCTCTCCCTCTCCCTCTCTCTCTGTATATCT
>JANHFT010003237.1:392366-403191 GCA_032467955.1 Pseudoxenodon macrops | reverse complement strand
TGAAAAACGGGCCCATTTTTCGCAAAAATGGGATGCAGGGACGGGGCTTCAGGAGGCCAAAATTGCTGTATTCAGTGTATAAGACTCACCAATATTTCCACTCTCTGTTATGGGGGGAAAAGATGTGTCTTCTACTTTGAAAAATATGGTAGTATTCCAGGTGAGGTCTTCGCTGAGATGGATTCGCAGGAATTTAAAGGAGCAGACTCTCTCTACACAGCTCCTTTCAATGTAAAGTAGGGCAGGTTACTCTCTCTCTTCCTCCGGAAGTTCAACACCATCTCCTTGGTCTTGCTGATGTTCAGATGCAGGTTGTTTTTTCAGCATTATCTGGATAGTTTTTGAACCTCCCCCCTGTACGCTGTTTTGTCTTCATGAAATCAGATTATTACAAGTCTAAATGGCAGTTAATTCAAAGATGTTATATAAATTCTTGCTACTATTTTGTTGCTGATAAACGAGGCAGATATTAATTCTAAATACCTGGTTATTGAAATACCATGGCACTTTTGATTAAAAAAAAACATATTAGAGAAATGATGTCCCCAGAACTGTGCGCACCACTTGACTTAAAATGTGGGAGAATGGTGTTAATGAGTGGGATCATTTAAAGTTGTGTTAAGTGGTCATTTCATTAAGCAATAATGGATTAAAGATCACGAAGACTGAGGATTCAATCATGGTATGAAACTTAGAGATGGCATTCTCGCATCCCTCAGGGCACTGCCCTAGGCATTCAGAGTATAATTATCAATTCAGCCACATCACTCAGGTTCAACTAAATCTCTTCGGGAGATTTCTAATCCTGATAAGCACAAAAGAATAAAAAAAAAATTTCAACTAGCAGATATATAAAGTGGAAATATTTTCAAATATAGGCTTTGAGAAATTATAACATGGCTTACGGTCATGAAGAACGTTCTGAACGAATAAAAAAAATTATTGGCTAGAAACATTACAAACGGAGTTTATTTTTCCTGTGGGGGATTTTTGCATTGTCTCTTTCATGACATCTATCTTCTTAGCAAGATCTTGCATGGAAAAGGGCATTATTCACAGCCAAAGCCCTTCCTGCATCATCTTAATGCTACAAGAGTACTCAAGGACAATCAGAGGCTCCCCCATTTTTGTTTTAAATAACAGAAATGTTGAAACTAAGACTCAATCCAGTTTTTACTGCTCAGCTTTGACAACAAGGCCTGCTAACTGCTATTATTCTGAAGAAAAAAGCCAATCTCTTACTTCCCACCCTAAAAAGAGAAAAACTGCCTTGAAACAATGATATTACAATGATATCATTGTAGGATGAGGTTGATATATTAACACTTTCTCAAGTCAATGTTTCTCAACCATCACAACTTTAAGATGTGTAGACTTCAACTTCCACAATTCCGCAGCCAGCATGCTGAGAAAAAAGTCCACACATCTTAAAGCTTGCATGATTTAAAAACACTGTTTAAGGGATTGATGGTGAAGACCTGGCTTCAGCTTACCCAGTTAAACCTAGTTTCTCTCCTCCATCTTTAGTGCCCCATGTTTACGAATCCAGTGGTAAGATTTTCAGTACCTAATTCTAAATATTTGTTCTTCAGTGAACAAACAGACCACAGCAACATTCCAACAAGCATTAATGAGACAATGCAACTGCCCTTAAACTTCCGTTTACTTCAAAGTACTTCAATTCGCCATTTTATCCTGTCATCTGGAATTTGTAGAGCAATGGTAGTATTTTCTTTATTCTCACTTCTGAAGAAGAACTGATGATGGGTTGGCTGAATTAACTTTTGTTGCTCCAGCAATGTTATTCCAAACTGAGAAACATCTATAATATGAACTATTTTTCAGCCATTCAGTTGTTGACATTTGTAAACTGGAGGTTCTCCTTTGCTATGGGAGGTAATCAAAGAGCTTTAATGCAGTGACAATAATGCAGAGGGCCAAGCAAGTTGATACAGTTCTTGTAATAAGCCGCTCTGTCTAGCCATGAGAAACATATCCTTCTGGCAGGTTTTTATTTGCATTGGCACATACATGATGGTATTTATGACTTATGTGCCTGTTATCAGTTAGCAGAAGAAGAACACATTGGTGGCCACACATAAGTTTAAATCATACTTAAAGGGGATTTCAGCACAATTTAATCTGCCCATTAACTTTGCAGTTTTATTCTCTAAATAATCCATCTTCCATGTTCAGGAATTCTGTTCCAGCACACTAACTTAAAAAACAACAACAACAATGGCATGTACTTCTAATGTTATTTCTTTCCTATTGAAATAGGGGGGAAATGACCAATCTAGTCACTCACATGCCTAACTCACTTCTGACCATCTTGAAGTATGATTGTACAATGTTTCTGGATACCTTGTTGTCCACTGATTCACCCACAAACATTCATACCCACAAACATATAGTTTTTGTCACTGAAATATTGTAAGATCTTCTGTGACATTACTGAAATCTCTGCCATAAATTTGGCAAAACCTTTCAATTATGAGGTGGGCATCCTGATGTCATGAGGTCATGAACTGTGTTTGTGTGTGAGAGAGTATTTAAATGATGAAATTAAAGAAATCTACATAAAAAGAAGAAAGAATTAATTAGTGGGGGGGAATCCATATTGTTGCTATATAAAGTTAATTCACCCATTAAACTTATCATTCAGTATATTATACCAAAAGCAACATCTGGTATCATCTTCTCATTTTTTGAAGAAACTTTTCAAAACCTGAGAACAAGCTCATATCTTGAATCCATTCATTAAAATTCGAAGAATAAATTTCTTGGCAATTGGTCATGCAGATCTAGCCATGGGCTGAAAAGGATTGTTGACCTCTGATCTCTACGATTGGAACGTGGGTCTTGTTCTAGGCAAAGCTTGTAGCCCCACACCCTCAGCTACAATTCTGATCCTGTCCAAAAAGCATAAAATGGAAGTATCATGAAGCTTCTGTGGGCTTGCATTTAGACTTTATTGCCACACCTATAATCAGAGACCTTTTGCCAGTTAGATTTAGCTGGCATCTCATCCACTTGGCCATGCTTATTTTTCCTGAGGGTGTTCTTTAATTGCTGTTTTGGTACCAAGAAGACTCATTTTCTCTAAGCATCCTTTCAGGGTGGGGCTTTTATTACATGTACCGTATCTTCTCCTTCTTCTTGGCATGAAAAGTATTTCCTGATGCCTGAACCTCCTGCTCTTCCTCCTCCTCCTTTTGGTCATGTGCATATATTTTGTTTCCATGCTTTCCACTGGTCTGAACTGAAGTTTTGTCTGTCTCCAGCACTCTGTATATTGCAGAAGGAGTTGACAAATGCAATGGCCTGGTTATGGTAAAATAGCAAATTTCACAGTTGGTCATGGATTAATGGGGAGCCAAAACAAACACAAATGAAGTCATCCTGATTGTTATGAATGGCCCTTTGGCTGCCATCAAACAAAGGCTAAAACACAGCATAAAAGCATACCAATGAATAAGATCTGCAATTGCCCTTTTAAACTATTCGGAGAGGCCCGGGTCTCCCTCCTCCCCACCCACCCCAACCTCAAATGGATTTGTACAATTCATCTGTCTGGGTGTGTGGTGATGAAAGATGAGAAATATACCATTCTTTAACCCTACGATACCACATTTCACAGAAAATTACAACAGGACAATATTTCCAGGGCAGACAAAGAACCAAATGTTTTCTGTGCGGTTTATGACACTATGATGTATGTGCAGCTTTATCTGCATGCTTTAAAAATGTATGTAGCACGGTTAAGCCACATGGAAAATGCCTTTGAAAGATTCAGGTTTTTAAGTCAGTTTTCATAGTTCATTCTGGCTAGTCCTGGTTTCCTTCATTGCCCTCCTTTGTCCTTTCAGTTAGTTCTGTTTTCTCTGGAAAATGGTGATAACCACAATAGAAAACAGCAGAAGGTCTGTACTAAAATGCCAGGTAATCCATCATCTTCTCCATGAGTTTCCAGTTTGCTTTTGGGTTGACTGCACCAGCCTTTGTTTGATTCTTTGAGTGCTTCTCCATATTGCTCATATATGTCCCAAAAGATTATAGTAGTATTCCATTTGTATCACAGATCCATGCATTTTAAGCCCACTGATTTGTGCATTCATAAGATGCATTTTGTATAGCAGAGGAAATCTGTGGACAGATAAAGCAGAATATCATCAAGCATCATTTAAAAAATGACTACAGGATGTAGAGCCATCCGGTGGTTTTTTTTTCAGATTATCTACAAGCATCGATTGGGGTGTAGTAACCATCTTCTTCTAAGATCTTTATGATAAGGGTTTCCTTAAGTACAATATTCTAGAATTACTTATGTTTTAAAATTATGAAACTAGAGCTGCGTAATTTGAAAATGCACGTGCACCAGATTTGAACATAAAAGTGTTGGAAATAAACTTCCATAATCTTCAAATAAGGAGGAGATTATATCTGACAATCTCAAGGACCTCAAGTTTGAAAGCTAATTCAAACATTGAGAGGGAACACTTCTGCCTCACCCACAATGGCACTATTGCTATTCATTCATTCATTCATTCATTCATTCATTCATCTGACATAATCCCCACACATGTATGACTGAGTAACTCACAGTCATTAAAAACAGAAATCAAAATCAGATTTAAAAAGAACAAACAAATTGACCAAGGTGATAATTATTTAACATGGGATACATAAAATAGTCTAACTTAACATCCTGGACATGGGAACATCCAGGTCTTCATGGTTTTGCAAAAAGCAAGCAAGACGAGGACCATGCTATAGTACTCCATAGGGCAGATATTGTAATAGAGAGGTCTCATCAGATGACCCTATTTAATCAAGGGATCAAAGCACAGCTATTCATATAGAAGTGGATACAATTACCTGGCCTGAAGAACTATGCAAAATTCTCTTGATGCTGATATTCATGCAATGTGTGTTGCTGTTTAGAGTTAGGATCCTTGGTATCCTGTAAAAGGCAAAAACTACATGACTACAACTCTAGAAGACTAGGCACTAGAAGACATTGGAACTCCCTTCTGTTGTCCATCATCTGTCATTATGTAATAATGACTGATGTAATTCCCATCTTCAAAAAAGGGGGGGAAATGGATTCAGGAAACTAGAGACTTATTAGTCTGACATCAATATCTGGGAAGATTCTAGAAAAGATAATAAGCAACAAATCTGCTGTTCTGACCTAGGCTTCCTTAAAAAGCATTAAGCAGAGTCTTAATCGCAGCAAAACCCTTTTATTTACACAACTCTGAATTCCTTTCATTCACAGTCAGCAAGGCTTGGCAAACAGTCTTTCAGAGGAATATTTATCCACACAAATCTTATCTCACTTGGAAAGCTGCCAGATAACTAGTTTCCAAACACAGGACAAGGCAAAACTTGGCATATAATCTCTTAGAGTCATGAACAGAACTTTCCACTCTTGAAATGATCAAATGAATGAATGGTTTCCTGCAAAAGCCCACTCCACGTTCACTCTGCTTTTGTTTCCTATGGGGAGGGACTAATCACCTCCAAGGTGTGGCTTTACTCCCAGGTCAACCCTGCTTTCCTAGTTGTTCTTGTCTTCTGGCAGCTCTGCACATGCACACACTAGGAACAGGCTCCAGCTGTTCCTCTGTCTCACTGATGTCTAGCTCCCTCTCTGCCTCTGATACAGAACCCTCATCTGAACTTTCTCCAGTCCCCAGGACTGGCCCATGTTCCTCCCTGCTCTCCTCACTCTGCTGCCAGCTCTGCTGGCCACCAGCATGCCACAACAACCTAGAGGCAAGCAAAGTCATTAGCAGAACCCAACATGGGTTTGTCAAAAGCAGATCATGCCAGACAAATCTTGCTGCATTCTTTGACAAAGTGACAAAATTAATGGACTAGCAACATGATGTGGATATAATTTACATTCGTAACTGGCTGACCAAGCGCAGCCAATTTGTAGTCTTCAATGGAATTGCATCTATACAGAGGGAAGTGAGCAGTAGGGTATCCCAGGGCTCTCGTCTTAGGCCCAGTACTCTTCAATATCTTCATCAGTGATTTAGATGAGGGATAAAAAGGGACTCAGCAAATTTGCAGATGACACCAACCTTGCAGGAATAGCCAACATTTCAGTCAGACCTGAACATCGGGCCCTATCTAATAAAATGAAATTCAGTGGTGAGAAAAGTAGGGTTTTACTTTTAGGCCAAACAAAACCAAATGGTATAGTACCTGGCTCAATAGTAATAAGTGTGAGAGGGATCTTGGAGTCTAGTGGACAATCACTTAAATATGAGCCAGCAATGTGCTGCAGCTGCCAAAAAAAACCTAGGCTGAATTAAAAGAGGGATAGAATAATGATTGTTAATATCACTTTATAATGCCTTGGTAATACCACACTTAGAATATTGCATCAAGTTTTGGTTCCCACAATATTAAAAAATGTGTTGAGACTCTAGAAAGAGTACAGAGAAGAGCAACATAGATGATTAGTGGAATAGAGGCTAAAATATATAAAGAACAGTTGTAGGAATTGGGTATGTTTAGTTTAATGAAAAGAAGGACTAGAGGTGACATGACAACAGTGTTCCAATATTTGAGGGGCTGCCACAAAGAAAAGGGGGTAAACCATAGGTGGGCTCCTAATGGTTCGGTCCGGTTCTACCAAATCATTTGTCAGGCCTGCAGCCATGTTTTCTTTTGGATATTTGGTCTGCCACATTTTCTACTATTCTATTATGCATTTTCTATTGTAGGAAAATGTGAGGGGGGATTTTACGGAGTTGATGATATGTAACCATAACAAAATTCTTTCTAGAAAGCCAGGGTCATCTTTTGTCTCTGCACCTGACTGGAACTGGAGGTGTGAAGCTGCCAGCATGGCAATAGAAGAGTGGACCATGTAATAGACTTGTGGGTATGGGGGCAAGATCTTGAACTTTCAACTGGGTGGTGAAAATCAGATTCAGGTTTTCCCCAGCTGTGCCAACATTGCTCTCTTAATAAATTGGAACTTTGAGGAATACTTTGCCTTGGACTCTGATTTAATTTTGGATGCTAATTGGAACACTGACACTGTTAGTAACTTGGCACCCCAGTTCGGTAGAACCGTTAGCTACCCGAGCCTGCCACGCCCTCTAGCCAGTTCTTTTGGTGGTGCTGTAGGTGCCGCCATCTTGGTTTTTTTAAGCACTGTGTATGCACGTGCAAAGCACTGTGCAACCGCAGTGCGCCCCTGAGCGAACCAGAAGTAAGAAGATTCAGAACCCACCTCTGAGGTAAACCTATTCTCCAAAGCACCTGAAGAAAGGACAAGAAGCAGTGGATGAGAATTAATCAAGGAGAGAACCAACCTAGAACTATTAGTTAGAACAATTAAACAATGGAATGACTTTTCTACAGTAGTTGTGAGGTTTTTAAGAAGAGATTGGGCAACCATGTGTCTGAAATGACATAGGATTTCCTACTTGAGCAGGAGATTGGACTATTAGACCTCAAAAGTCCTTCCAACTTGGTTATTCTGTTATTCATTAGATCTGCAACACTGCCTAAAAGTTCATTTCATGACCAGTTCCATTGTTATGAAAGATAGGACTTTGGGTTCAGTATTAAGTAGTTTGGATACAGAGTAATTCCTGCCTTATTTCAGTCCCAGTCACCAGACTGTAGGAAAGTCAAAAGCAGAAAACTGCTTTTCATAACAAGGTAGTAGTTTGTTTAAAATATCTGCAAAAGATTTAAAAAGAATACATTTACCACCCCAACTTGGAAGAAAGTTAAATTGATCATTCAGAAAAACTAAGTCTGCCCTGTTCGCTATCAAGGTAACAAACATTCTTTTCAACATCCAAGGGCCCCTTTGGCCATGCTCACTTAAAACAAATGAGTGTCTATTAAAATAATGAGAGTTTGTTAATCCACCCCTCCGACATCAAATTAACTCAGATCTGTTCAAAGGCAGAACACTTCAATACATTTTTTTTCTCTGACAGGTAGGAAATTAACTGGACACCATGAGGTATTGAATTCAACTTTAATGGTATCAATAAACATTTCTGATTAAATTATAGAATTGATTTTATAATTCTGACCATTATGTTTTTACATCAATATCATCATATGACAAGCAAATGTAGTTACTGCTTTCTTATTGATCACAAGCATAGCACTCCAAAGCATTCAGTTGACTATATTACAAAATCAAACTTGATTTCCTATGTACAGCAGTAACTTTAGGTCCTAAACTAATATGAAAGCTGAAGAATAAATGAGTTATCAAGTTATTCAAAGATATACCCCCTCCCATTCTATGCGCACAACCCCTCCCTTGGTCATCAAGAAGTAAAATGTTCTGCCAGGTTGTTTATACAGTTTTGTGCAGGACCTGGCTTGCAGGCACACAATTATTTTCATGTGTCAGGTCTTAATCTCCCACTTTTAACAGTGATCAGCAATCTATCATGCTTCTGCTGAGTAATACAAATACTATTTTATTAACAAGGAGGAACAAAGTGTTATTTATAATGTTCTCATTCAAGCCAGCCAAGCAAAACAAAGGGGGGAAAAAACTTTCCATAACTTAGAAGCATTGTGTTCCATCTCTCCTGGTCCACTCTATCCAAGATAATAGTTAAGTGTTAGCCATTTCATTTTATCATAAGGTTTAATGTTCTGTTAAGAGAATGCATCATTCAAGACGAGTTATTTGAATCCATGCATAATAGTAAATCAAAGATGTAATCGTGCTAGATAGGAAAATGAAGAACAACTCTGTTCAGGTTAGAGAAGTTTCAGTTACCAATCTCTCGTTTAAACAGTTGTAATTTATTTATTTTTAAGGTTCCTCTCATGTCAATGTCATTGCAAAGCTGGAAGTTCCTGCTCGATAGGAGAAACTAAACAAAAGGCGATCAGCCAATTGAATCTCTAAGCTGCCCTGTCAGATTCCAGCATTACAGCATGCCTCCTTGAACATCAATACATTACCTGAAGGTGTCTTTTCAAACCAGCGAGTCATGTTTCTTCCTGTGTAATTATATCAGCATCTGTTTCAGAAATCCGACTAATCCTTTGGGCTTTGCAGGTCAACTGAAGGCTTGTGCTCTGATCACGGGTGTGGGATTAATCTTTAATATTTGCAAAAGTATTTAGAATCATAACAAGTATTTGCCTTGACAAGCCCCATGGAAAACAAGAGCAGATTTTCTCTGGCACCTTTTCTGTTCAAGCAAGCTGCCTTTAAATAGAACATTGACATAAAGGTGTGAATTATGGAGATTAAGGTCATTCAGACTCTTTAAATCACATAAAATAGACTTCTGAAAGAAAACACAGATGTCAGCCACTGATTTAAAGTGGGATCTAGGCAGCCATCTGAAAATGCCCCTGAAAACCCTGCTGAAAGTCAGATCCCATAAAGACAACTGTCGAATCTACTAATAAGCGTACATAAAGATAGTTATGTATATACTCAGTATTTGTCTTCATCACATTACACTACCTGCAGCCCAAAGGAGCAAATTCTGAGAGCCACCACCCCTTTTGTGATTCCAAAAGACTCTCCTCTTTAATTTAGGTCATTAAGGTCAATGTAGATGTCTTAATTTGCTTCATCAGGTTAGGGTTTAAATCTAAAACACATAAAAAAATATTAAGAAAAGGAACTCTCAATTGTCCATATCTCCTGGAGTAAAAGGAAGAGCCATGCAAGTTACCACCATTTTAATCAAAATTCCAGATGCAGAAGTATTGTACCTCTGAGTACTAAATGCTGATCACAATTATTCTATTTTATTTGGCCTATTGTTGGAGCCAGATACCTTTTAATTTGTAAGGTGCCCAGAGTCACCTTGTATGGGAGATGGATGGCATACAAATTTAATAACTAACAAACTACGTACCGTAAATGGAATGTAGAGAAGCCATAGATGAGTATTCTGTTGCTTCAATACTTTTCATCACTGCCTATGCTGGTTGGTTTTACTTGAAGTGATAAGTTAGTAAAACCATATCTTTCCCAGTTCTGGGTTAGATAGTATAATCCATCAAGATTCTTATGATTAGTACTTCCTGCTTTAGAAATTAAGAACTGCTGGTATCAAAAGCATCTTTTGCTATCTGCTTGTTCTGTTTAGTTGCTTTTCTTGCAAGAATAAATCCTATCTGATTTCAAACAGATGCATTCTTATGCAAATGGAAGTTTTTACCTTTCTTTTTCAAAGGAAGGGAATGAATGTATTATCCTCCTATCATCCAGCAAGGTTTGTTGATAAAAAGTACGGTATTTTTGCAAACAAGTAAATAGATGGCACTGTTTAGACAAGAGGAGAGGTTTGAGAGAGAATTTAATTGCATTTGCAAGGAGTACCAAACTATTCAAGGCAAAAATGGAATTCACAATATCTTAAATAGTTTCCTGAGTGTTCACTTTGGCAAATACGTTATTTTGGAAAAGGGCCTAAAATCTTCCAATGATTTTCTATGGATCTTAAGA
Source organism: Pseudoxenodon macrops (assembly GCA_032467955.1). Taxonomy (NCBI): domain Eukaryota; kingdom Metazoa; phylum Chordata; class Lepidosauria; order Squamata; family Pseudoxenodontidae; genus Pseudoxenodon; species Pseudoxenodon macrops. The sequence goes on along the minus strand of JANHFT010003237.1, from coordinate 392,711 downwards.
ATCCATCAAGGTGTTGAAATGTTTATGTTTATAAAGCCTCAAGGCAAAGGACACCTGCAAAGCACCAGCATTGGAAAGTTCCTGAAAACTGAACTGTCAATCAGGAATTGGCTCCAGATCTCTTCTGGCATTTTATTGAAATATGGGGAAACTATATTACAGGGAAATAAAACACTGGGTGACTATCTTTGTGCAATCCTCCTGATGAGCTTGCCCCTGTGACCAGAAGACAAACCAAGTTGGTTGACTCCAGCTCTCCACCTTCTTACCCAGGGGTGAAATCTAAAAATTTTCCTACCGGTTCTGTGGGTGTGGCTTATTTTGTGGGTGTGGCTTGGCGGTCAG
>JANHFT010003237.1:336252-347322 GCA_032467955.1 Pseudoxenodon macrops | reverse complement strand
GTGTCCAATCACACTTGGCCAATAAAGAATTCTATTCTATTCTATTCTATTCTATTCGATTCGATTCGATTCGATTCTGTCTGCATCAAGGGTAATGAAAATCTGTTGTTTTTCAGATATGGCTACAGATTAAATATATTGTGGATACTTTACCAGCATGTTTCATTTCTGATAAGTGATAATAACCATCATAAGAGGCATAGGCTTCACACTATATGATGTATAGGGTTTCCAAAACTGAATATCTGCCTTTTGAGAATGAACCCATCTCTCCACCTTTGAAAAGAAAGTTTGAATACATATTATAATCCCTAGACTGACCTTCCAAAATTATTTTGGACTATATAATTCCAGGCTTAGTTTAAAATGTGGGGCATTAGTTATACTTGCAGAACTCATAATGGGTATAGTTTTGTACCTACCCTGAAAATGAGTTAGATGAACTAGCAGAAGACATGATGAAAACTCATTAATTTCACAACATTTAACCATAGTTCCAACTGGGAAACTGTGACCATTCTAGACCAAGCCAAGTCAAAAAATGCTAGAGAATTCCTGGAAGCCTGGCACTTGGACAAATCAACAAATCAATAGACACATAAATAATATCTGCCTACTGTGCAAAAGAGACAATCAATAAGCCAAAAAGGGAACAGAAAGACCAAACACCTCCTCACCAGCAGTCCAGATGAGCATAGATTAACACCAAGAATTAAACAATACCCCAACCAAGGAACTGTGAAATAAGCTAACAGTAAACAGCCCAACCAAAGACTTCCAATACTACTCCCACTAACAGGAGTCAGGGCTAGCCACTAAAATATAAATTGAACGCAAACCCCACTCCCTACTAGCACTGATGATATTACCTCGTTTGTGTGGTGAGATGTCTGCAAGGAAACAACCAACCATAGAGAGTACCAAGAACCCACCAAAGTTTTATTATAAACTCATAAAATAAATACATAAGTGGAATATATTTGAATTCCCCCAAATATTGATGTATTTCATGAAACAATCTTTGAAAAGTGGTAAGTATCTAGCTCTGGTATAATTTTGAGTTACCTAGTGTAGCCAAGAACCCAAGTACATTTCTCATTGGATAAGATAAATTTCTCAAAGCACCAAAGTAAGAGGATGGGTGGGTTTGAAAGCTCTGCCTAGTCCATAAGGTCTAGCGAAGGTCTAAACATTTATCTGAGATTGACTCTAAATAATTTAGTATTGTATCTAGAGTTATTCCACATGGTATGGGAGAAAGATGTCTTGTTAGTCATTTCAGGAAGACATAAATGTTTAATATCATGCCCAACCTACCATAAAAGAGTCTGCACTCATATTTACCTGTTCCATTTTCAGAGTAGTACTTTTCACAGTTTACCAATGCAAACCATGCCATTTGGATTATCCAGTTGACCTTCTGAGATACTTTTTTTCAGTCCATTGTCTTTGCCAGATAGGAGAATTAGAACCCCCTCCCCCCCAATTATATCAAAGACACATTTCTTCTGCCAACCTGTCAAAACTGCCAACAGATTTCTAGACCACCGGGTCTTTCAGTTACCAGTTTTTCTAGGGTAGGTTAGCATGGTAATGTCATAAATTAGGATTCTGTTACTAGTATCAAAAATACTAGTTTTTGATTGCAGTGGTCTTCTAGAAGAGATTGGAAATGAGAGCAGCAAGTTTTAAGTCAACACTGTTGCCTCACTGACTGCAGAAAAATGTTAAGTGCTTCTAGTTTTGCCCTCCAAATTTTTTCTCAACCTATTCAACGCCCAATACACCCATTACAATTATCACATCATCAATTGCTGAATTGTAGCTCACATTTTCCATGAATTTTGGCATACCTGTGTGGAACTACAGATTTTTAGGAGCAATGTGCTTCTCTTCAAATGCCAAATGAGATAGCCAAAACATTGAACTATAAAGTGATTCAAAACTTGCAGAAAGCATTTGACAGCAGGCTGGGAGATTAAAACTGGTAAATATGCAGCCATGACAAAATAGATAGTAGATATCCAGAATAGAAGCTAAACAAATTTATGAAAATTTATCTAATTAAACTTGGGGGGGGGAACCTATGTCCTTATATAATACACATCACACAGCAGGACAAATGTAGATGTTTGGGGGGGTATGAAATAAATTATGAAACCAATAAAATAATAACAGGATTTGAACAGCTGTTAGTAATAATCTTCAATGATCAAGATATAATATAAATATCTAGGAAGTTGTCAGTAGTTGGAGAAACCAAAATATGTATGTAGGTATCTTAGCAGCCTACTCTTCTGTGACACCTGGCAAATGATTTTTCAAACTCATGATCCCATTTTTCTGCTCCCAATCAAGATGTGGAGAATGAAGAAGATAATCCTTCAGAGAAAGAAAAAAAAGCACTTATCATTGAAATTATGGGAATTTCTGGCATGAACACAGTAATATAACCCTCTATGAGGTAGTCCTCAATTTACAACCACAGTTGAGCCCAAAATTTCCATTGCTGAGCAAGACAGTTACGGTAAGTGAGTTTTGCTCCATTTTACGACCTTTTCTGCCACAGTTGTTAAGTGAATCACTGTAGTTAAGTTAGTAGCACTTTTGTGAAGTGAATCTGGCTTCCCCATTGACTTTGCTTGTCAGAAGATCCCAAAAAGTGATCACATGACCCTGGGACATTGCAACCGTCATAAATACATGTCAGTTGCCAAGCATCTGAATTTTGATTGTGTGACTATGGGGATGCTGTAATGATCATAAGTGTGAAAAATGGTCATAAGTCACTCTATTCAGTGCTGTAACTTTGAACAGTCACTAAATAAATGGTTGCAAATCGATTCTTGCTTCTGTACTGGCTTTTATGGCCTGGCCTCTTGAAGGATAAAATGGCAATGTTGCTACAATCATTGTCTTATGATGCCATTGCATATACTTGCTTTCAAATTCGGGCTCCGATGTCACTAGCTTGCTTTTGTTTTGCTGACTCCATATGCCTCCTTTCCTAGTGCAAGCACATGAAGATGCTGTTGCTTCTGCTCAGATCCCTAACACTTTCTGAATATATCATTGTATATTTTTCACCTTGCACAATCCAAAGTTAAGCTCTGCCTGCACAAACATAATGTCATACATCTTGTTCTTCCCAGCAGGCCAGTGGTGAAATCGATTTCTTTTTACTACTGGTTCGGCTTGATGGGCATGGCTTGGTGGGCGTGGCAGGGGAAGGATATTGCAAAATCTCCATTCCCTCCCCACTCTGGGACCAGTCAAAGGTGGTATTTGCTGGTTTTCTGAACTACTCAAAATTTCCACCACTGGTTCTCCAGAACCTGTCAGAACCTGCTGGATTTCATCCCTGCAGCGGACACTTCTGAAGCATTCTGTAATCAATAGTTACCAGTACTCAGAAATCAGCCCCACCAAATTCAGGAGGACTTACTGAAGGTAAGCAGGATAACAGCCCATGGAATTAATGGGGTCCAAGCACCCATGTGTTTATTCTGATATTTGGATCTAGTACAGAGACAGTGAAGCATGTTTTACTGTACTTCATACACCAATAGGACAAACAAGATGTCAAATTGTCTAACACTGGCTGGATCACGTTGCAAGCATTCAAAAGACAGATTAACAATATAGCTCTTTAGTCCACAAATCCCTTTAATTTTTAAGGTCCTTTCCTGAGGGGAGGAGGGGCACAGAGTTTTTAGCTTTACTTACAGCTAGAAGATACCATTATAACTAGAATTAAATATTATGTGTCAAATATGGTTCTTTGATAGGCCGTAATTGTATTGTACTGAAATAGCTTGCTAGGATTTTAAATATATATTTACAGCAGCAAAGCTTGTTAAAATACCTCTCTGGCAAGGTTCTGCCTTTCCAGCATATGCCTCAGCTTCCAAAGGTAATGAACTCTTTCATAATAAATGCCAAGGCATAATGTGAGCAATTCTCAGCTTCCAGGAACCATCCCATAATGAGTCAACTGGCTATTCTGTGTCAGAGGGTTGCTTTGTCTTTAATATTTGATGAAGAGATTCAGATTCCCTGACAATGAAAATATTTAACCCAAAGGACCTAGAACCCAGGCAATTTTTCTGCAAAGTAGCCATTGAGCTGTGCATTGGAACACTACTACAATCCCCTGTGCATATTCATGCTCTTTGATACTCTCTCTAAGTGGATTCAACCACATGCTGTCCAGATGGAAACCTGGCTAAATCATTACATTATATTGAAATAACCCAATGCCACCTGTTTCACTTGGGGTTCCTGCCAACATTTTCCCATAAAACATTTATTTTGCTAATATTTTAGTTGGTCACCACAGAAGGACACTTGAAGTTAAAGATTTACCATGTGTGTGCAGCACTCTGAGCTGACCTTTTTCTATGCCTGTAAGGGGAGGCAATGGTTACCATATCTTATGTTTAACTATCAGCAATATTTATTGGTGTTCTGCAGAAATTAAATAGTAATAATAAGGAGTTTTTTCCACTCCACTGGAACTTCAAACAAGAAATAGGCTATCTATATAAAGACCTCAGTGCAGTAATAAATGATGGATTTAAACAGTCAGTAGGAGCAGTAGGATTTTGAAGGCAGGTGTACACAAATATAAGTCCCGAGAGATTCCTGTTGCTCCAAATTTTAAATGCAGTTCTCAGACTCCCACCCTGTGAAAAGGAAGACATGATTAAATATCTTGGGAATAATACTAATCACATTAATTGTGATTGACTCATTTAGTTTAATTTGCATTTATATTTAAATTAACTCAAGGGTAGCTTTTATACTGGCCATGTTAATTTATCCTGGCTATACATGCTGATTGGAGTACAATTCCTAGCATACCATTCAAATACAGAACGGTGTCCTGGCTCAGAAAAAAAATTGCGTACATTTGATCTGTGATAAAATCTTTAGGGAGAAAGTTAGATCTTCACTCAGGAGAATGGGCATTCCCCTAGTCCTACCACCAAATACAGTAGGGTCATATTTTCTAAATATTTTGAAGTAAGTACTGTAACTCACATTATTTCCAAAGGACTCAAATTCAGAAAGGCTGATAAAGGTAGCAAGTCATCTGCCTGGAATCTGTATATATCGGACATTAATACAATTGAGTGATTCCAGAGGTATTTCACGAGAAGAGTCCTCCACTTGTCTGCTTACAACAGAATACCTTATGCCACCAGACTTGAAATTTTGGGCTTGGACAACTGAGAACTATGCCGCCTACGGTCTGACCTAAGTGTAGTACACAAAATTGTCTGCTACAATGTCCTACCTGTCAATGGCTACTTCAGCTTCAACCGCAATAATACACGAGCACACAATCTATACAACTCAAGATAAACCGCTCCAAACTCAATTGCAGAAAATACAACTTCAGCAACAGAGTGGTCAATTCCTGGAATGCATTACCTGACTCTGTTGTAACATCCTCAAACCCCCCATAACTTTAACATTAAACTGTCTACTGTGGACCTCACCCAATTCCTAAGAGGTTTGTAAGGGGCATGCATAAGTGCACCAGCGTGTCTACCATGCCTGTCCTACTGTCCCCATTTATTCATACCCATTTACTGTGTTCTTATCCATGTTTATACTTATATGTATTATCTTGTACATGTTTGACAAACTAAATAAATAATAAATAATACCCTCTCATTAGAAGAAAATCTGGAAACTCCTGGTCTCTGTTTTTTTAACCACCATCCTTTATTATGCTTCCAGGACTAGTGGAAGTTGCAAATCTTCTGGATGGCATCAAGTGGCTTAATCTGCTGTGACATTGTAACCCAATAGTTTAATCTCACTAATTATAAGAATAAGTCTCAGGAAAGGCTGTGACTAAGTCTAAATTCCTCTGTATATGTAAAACATGTGCTTTGCATGGAAGGCGTTGAATACAGAATATTGTCCCAGTGTCTCACATCACCATCTGCAAGGGCAATTTCTTTGGCAGGTTCTCAACCATGCCATTTTTTTGGCACATATCTTGGAGGTGCTCCCAAATTCATAGATTGCAATACATAGCCTCCTTCAAAGAAAGGTAATTATTCTGCCCCTGTATGGAAAATGACTGAAAGGTCCAGAGACAATACCAAATTAAGGAATAAAGTCAAAACAGATGTTCATGCAGAGATGCAACTGGAAGCCTCCTATCCTCCATCGAAACTCTGGGATTACTAGTATTTTAATTATTTGATTTATTATTTCTCACAGGGATGTTAATGTATTTCAAGCTCCAACTTGGAAGTTGCTGTACCATGAAGATAAAATCACCTTTGATTCAAGCTCAATTCCTAAATGTAGCCATTTTCCTCGTAACGGTATATAAATAGTTTGCCATCAACTTTTTCTTCCGAAGTGTGCGCGTGCATGTCAGTGTGTATGTGTGTGTGTGTGTGTGAACGTGAACTTCCCAGTCAATCCCTGATATTCTTTCATTCATTGGATAACAATAGATAGTGTTTCAAGAATGTTGATAATGGAATGTCTGTAGTACAGTTCTCATTTTTAAAACCTTGTTAAAAAAGAATCTCTTTTTTTCCACTTAAAGTCATCTTGGAACTCACAGTCATTACAGCAGCCAATTAAGGAGGATCACAACAACAATAAAGCACCCATTTGACTGTTTCAATTCCTGGACCAATATCACCCCCAAGACAGATAATTATATAATTAAGCTATCTATTTCTCTGTCGTATGTGCTATACACAAAGGGAACTGACACACAATGAATTCTGCTGTGCTTTTGTTCTATGCATGAAATACGGAATAATCATCTCTCTTTTTTTTTAAGTACTTGACCTTTACATTGACATCCCCTTCCCCCAACAGATTAAAATGATTCGTCAAAGGAATATTGAATGTCCTGCTCCTAATTCAGTGAGAGAATTGCCCATTAGTCACTTTTAGAATTTTGTATCCTTAAGTGACTGATTATAACAAAAGAGGCCAGCTCTTGGTTATTGAACCTCTGTGAATGCTATTGCTTTTCAATTCTTCTTCTTGTGCACATGTTCAGACAGAGACTGCATGAACTGTAGTGCCATTCACAGTATTGCATTCATTATCAAGTGAATATCAGTTTCAACTGAACCGCTGCAACTTTGCCCCATTGCATAAGGGAAGGGATAAATTCTGTGCTAGATCAGACTAAATACCCATTTAGTGCAGCATTCTGCACTTGTTGTAGCCAACAGAACACCACTAAACAAGACAAGGGCATCACCCCATCCTTCTGCTCATGTTCTCCACCAAGCGATATTAAGAGACAATCTGCTACCCCAATATACGAATGATTTATTACCCACCATGACTAAGTAGTCAGTGAGAGTCTTATCCCTGATCCCAATTCCCTTTTAAAAGCAATCACTTTCAAATGCCTCAGTTTAAGTGCTGCCTTTTATCTGTTCTGAATCTCCCCTCATTCTGCTTCCTTGACCAACTCAGGACTTTTAACATTTTGAAGGAACAAGAAAAACTTCACTCTATCTACACATCAATCATTCACTACATCATGGATAATTTTATGCATCTCTATCACATCTACTTTTAATTCTCTTTTCTCTAAAATAAGAAGCCCCAATATCACATTTCCTATTGGGTTGCACAGGCCAATCCTACAAATCAGAATAGACTTTAAGGTATTTATATAAATTCATGGGGCAAAAAGGTTCGCTTTTAGTTGTTACTTTGTCTATTTATTTAGTTGTTATCTGTTACATTCACCGCAATGCACAAAGACAGCTCAATATAGTTCCTCTCACTTCCTGTCTAGGATAACACAATATCCAGGAACTTTGTACTTAAATGGAAACTCTTTGGCATGAGAAATAACATTGCATTATCATGAATGACTTAACAGATTAGTTAATTGGGAATGAACTACATATTTAGGATATGATGGATTCCAGTTGTCCAGATATTCTTTTTCCATTATGACAATTTCCTGATGAAACCTTTCACTATGTTCATCAATGACTATTCCTAGATTTTCAGACCAAACGTTCAAGTGTGAATGCAGAAAGTGAATGTTCAGTGACATGTTGTGTGTCATGTATGCTGTAAGAATTTTGCCAACCAGCTGAAATGTAGTTTGGTGCTCTGCAGTTGCCAAGAAAAATCTCAACAACATCCTTGAATGCCTTCCAGGCAATTTTCTGCAGCCCTACTAACAGATCTTCAAACTACTTGTCATTGAAGATTTACCTGATCTGTGGACCAACAAATATGTTTTCCTTTATCTAGGCTTTGGTTATTCTTGGAAACATCTGTCTCTCAGGCATCCGTATCCCGGCCAAGAAAACTAGAAAACAAGGTTACTTGCTGCAGGTTTTAATGAGGCCACAGTCTAGCACAACTGGGTTCTAACAGATACAAAGTCAGCACTGGGAGCTATCACCTACCAGCGCTGTACATAGCATCGAATCACCATAGACACGCCCACGCCCACACACACCCATAGCCAGCATCCAGCTATGTGCAATACTCCTTCTGGGTCTCCCAGGCTACCTTGGAACAACTGCCATAGGCTAGCAAAAAGCTGTTCACAATCTTCTGGCCATCAGTTGTTCCGGCTGAGCCACCGTCAGCTGGTCAGCTGATGGAAATGGGACACACTGGCTCAAAGGAGCAGGCAGCCATCAGGAGCACCTGGGATGCCAGCCGCTGAGGCCACTCTGTCCCCTCAGCCATTCCCCCATCCCACCAGGCATAAATAAATAATGAAAATCTTCACCTTCCTTGTTCATTGCTTTCACAAAAATTTTCATCAGTCTGAATACTATGTGACGTAGAGAAAACATATATTTGTCATGTCAACAAGTAGTTCATGTTCCAAATTTTACTGTCCTGGAACCAAATTTAATGCTACTCTCTTGCACCACTGTCCCATTCAGATATGCAACAACAGTACTTAGTATATCCGAGCTACTTTTCAACAGCAGAGCCACTACTTTTAATTCTCCACATATCCCAGTTGTACTTGGTGTACTGGATGTGCTTCAACAACAGTTTCATGTTTCCATACGTTTCTTTCATGTGTAGCCAATGTACTGAAGGGTGTACATTGCTATTGTGTAAAAATAGAAGATTTCTATAAAATGATATGTGGCAGCTTAAATTACAGGTTATGTTTGTGATTAGCAGCCAAAATTTATAAGACATACCCAAAAGAGTTCAGGAAGTCCAAATGTTGTCCAATGAATTATTTAATGTTTGTCCTCTATGAGAGTAATAACCCACTAATAAACGTTTCATAACTTATTGAGGAATGATGTGTTATGGTCCATCTATTCTCCCTCATGGACCCTTGACACACATATACAATAAGACGGGCATTCAGTATATATCAACAGACTGTATTTGCTACACTAAGGAAATGTGGATAGGTCCTACATAGTCTGGAGAGAAATGCTTCACTGCTGAGCACCCATCCCCAAGCACTACTACAACAAGCTAGTGATGTTTCAGTATTGTGTGTTCCCTCAAGGTCTTTCAAAACAAAACAAAAGTTCAAGATTTTATGAGGTGTGACAAAAGACCTTTGGAGGAAATGGCAAATGTCTGACATTAAGTATGTATGCTTTTTTCCCTCCATGATGTATTTTCAACAGGATCTTTATTCTCACACATGTACAAGAATTGGCAAAGGATATATTAACAAACGAATCCCAACTAATGGATTCCTAAAGAAAAATGTCATTGAAAGTCCAGCTGCATCAGCCTGTGAAATGCTGTTTTTCTCCTGTCCATTGTGCTAATCAATGCAGCCAGCTGCCACTAAGGACAAAAAGACGATTAAGCAGATGACCTGATTTATGGCTAAAATAGCAAAAGTTCACATGTGTGTTTTAATGCTATCCCTGGAAAGTCAGATGGCATCCTGGCTTATCTATCTGAAGTCAATGCAGGTGCACTCATTTATGCCAGCGATGAATTTATCCCAGGAGATACATAGTAATATGACTTCATATTAACACAGGTAGGAAGAACTTCTGCTCTGAAATTAAAACCTGATTTTTAATCACTGGTATAAGGGCAAGCTAAAGTGATCCTATAAATGTATGTACTTTGATCCTGAACAGCACGGAAGCAGGATATAATGGGGAAATGTTTGAAACATCTTTCTGGACATACTGCAACAATGTTCAATGACTACTTCAGCTTCAACCACAACAATACAGGAGTGCACAATAGATACAAACTTAAGGTAAACCGCTCCAAACTCAATTGCAGAAAATACGACTTCAGCAACAGAGTGGTCAATGCCTAGAATACATTACCTGACTCTGGTTCCTTCCCCAAACCCCAGAAATTTTAACCTTAGACGTTCTACTGTTGACCTCACCCCATTCCTAAGAGGTCTGTAAAGGATGTGCATAAGCGCACCAATATGCCTACTGCCCCTGTCCTAATGTCCCCATTTATTCGAATCCATTTCATGTATTCATAATCATGTCTATACTTATATCTGTTCTTATATGCGCTTGACCTAATAAATAAATAATAAAATTTGCATCCTCTTAGAGGAGGATAGTTGAAGCCCTTGTAGGTTTATCTCTGTCCTCAGGTCACCTCCTGGTTCCTGTAGTCTGCAATTTTTCTCCAGAAACCCACACCATTCGAAGTGTGCATCCCAAAAGTCTGTAGAGATTCTCAGTCATCCAGGTCATCGTTGTCCCAATCCTTCCCTTCCATACTATCCTGTCAGAGCTGAAGAAGGTTCTTGAATGAGAAGCGCAACGTCTTCAAAGAAAAACAAACAAACAAGGAAGTCCAGTTGTCTCCTGAAAAATCACCTTTGGGACAACCACGACCTGAATGACTGAGAATCTCTACAGACGAAGTGTACTTTTGGTGGCAAATGTTCCAAATACCGGGACCACTAAAGACCATTTAAAGACAACACACACCAACACACACACATCCCCCAAATGTAGCGCTTGCCCTCTTTCGGTAGCGACCTCTGAAGGGTCGTGACTGGGTCACTGCAAGGGCGGGAAAAAAAATATCTGACCAGGAGTTTCCATAACGTGCACCGCCCTC
>JANHFT010003237.1:296596-313710 GCA_032467955.1 Pseudoxenodon macrops | reverse complement strand
CAGCCCATTACCCAGGTCATTACAACACAAAAGACTAATGAGCACACAGCTAGGACCACACACACACAGGATGTCACAAAACAGCCAACTAATCCGCAAACATCAACCCCATCAACCAATCAAGATGTAACAACACAACTAACCAACCCGCTCACAGCCAGCCCTCCCCACCTCCCCACCAGTATTTCTAGAGAGACAGCAGCTCCGATCATGCTTTGCTCACACAAGCACAAAGCCGAAAACTCCAGCCTGAAGATGACGAGTGGGACCTTGTTGAAACGTTGCCAAGATACTCTCAATCTTACACGGGAAAAAGACCTGAATATGACAAGACTTGTATACCTATACCCGTGAAAACCTACGAAAACAAATATATATATATAGGTATGCAAGTCTTGCCCTGTGTTATATATATATATATAAAAGACAAAGAGATGGGCAAGAGAGCCGGGAGGAACGTCATTAGCATAACCTCTAACAGCTCTAACAGCTCAGCACCACACCCTGAGGAGATTCAGCTTAGGCAAAATAACCTAGTTAAAGAGATAATAGGAGCCGCACCACCATTAATCAGCATAATAGAAGCAAATGGGATAATTACAGGTTGGAGGCAGGGGGTGGACCCATCATGCATGGTTGATTTCAATGGGTTATACGTGTGTGTCAGTATGTGTGTGTCAGTCCTGGAAGTCATCTTTTACTTTGGATCTTCAGGGCTGCCACAATTAGTGTGTGTGGGAAACTGAGGGGATTATATGGAGTTGGAGATTATATCGCCATTACAACATTCTTTTCTTTGAGAATCAAGGACATCCTGCCCTGCACCTGGAATGGTGTGATTGGGAGGCATCTCCAATTGGGATGGTGCATTGATTGGACCATGTGATGGGCATGTGGGTGTTGGAGCAGGGACTTGCACTTTCTTTTGGATGGGGAAAACCTGGAAGCTTTCAGATTTGGGGTTTCCCAGATGTGCCAATATGATATTTCTAATAAAATGGAACTTTGAGGAACTTCTAGCCTTGGAGTCTTCTTTCGTTGGGGGTGTTACTTGGAACCATGACAGTGTGTGTGTAGGTGTGTATTCTTTTGAGAGCGGGCATCAGATTTTCATTTTTTAATGTGTGCCAGTGTGTTCACAGAAAAAAGTGACAATAAAGCTCATTTTAAGCACCTTTGCTTGATACTGAATTTGATATTTGAAAAAATAATTTCATTAAAATAAACATCATGGAGTTTAAATACAAAGCCTATATTATTTTTCAATGACTAACTTGTTTTTTCTCACAAATCTTCCAAAACCAAACTAACGCAATAGCTCTGGTGATTTAGTAATATACATTCATTCATATACATTTGATAAGATTAAAAAGTTAAGTTCATTAAACTGTTTTCTGTAGATTGTAATATACCAAAAGCTGCTAAAATACAACCAATGATAATTTAAATAATATTTAATTATAGTTTTCATTTCGGACCAGAGTTCCAAGATATCATCATGTATCACTCTGATATTCAATATAGTATTCAGTATAAAAATTGCCTGGTATAAAAGGTTTGGGTTTTTTAGTGAACATGTTTCAGCAACTGGCCATAAAATGCAATTTTGATAGAAATCTGGATTATTCCTTTCCCATAAAGTTTAAGATCCATAGTGAGCAAGAACAGGATAATATGAATACTTTAAATCTGTACTACATGGATTAAAGGAATCTTGGTTTATTGAATTTTAGCTTGCAAACTTTTTTCAATAGTAACAGCAATATCATACTGCTGGATCAAACAGATGATGTACACTTACTCTTTTTCTTTAGTCTCTTTTTCAACCTGCGTTAGGCACTCCCATTTTCCTTCTTGCTGCTTCTTACATAATATCAAGATCATATCCGTTTTGATCTGTAAGGAGGAAGAAAGCAGAGTTCAAAATAATGCAAGAAGCCAGAATTGCCAGAAAGGAACTGATTTGGATTATTTTCAAAACCCAATGTAGATATATTAAATCATTTAAAATAACAAACTTGCTTTTGTAATCTAATCTTGTAGAATATTTTTTTTAAACCCAGAGTTTAAGAAGTTAAAATCATAAATGTTCATGAAATTCAAAACCACGTGTTAACTTATCTTTCTGAGAATCACTTCTATATCTGTTACTGAATGTAATAATTGTAACATGAAAGCATTAGCTATGTATGCCATATGTGATGACACTGGATTTTTTTTAGATAGATAGGTAGCTTTATTGTTTAGCCTATAAGTGACTAACCTTTTTTGTTTGGGTGCCAAAAGGGTGCACGTGCCCACATACCCCCACGCATCCGTACGCTGCCATCTCCCTCGCACATGTGTGCAGGCCTCACTGAAGCCTCCAAACCTCCAGTTGGGCCATTTTTCGCTTAAAGGCCATGAAAATGGCCTCCCCACCCTCCAGAAGGCCGAAAATTAGGTAACCAGTGCATGCATGCACACTGGAGCTGACATAGGGCAATGCCCCATATGCCCTCAGATATGGTTCCGCGTGCCACCTGTGGCCCGCGTGCCATAGGTTCACCATCACGGCTATAGGTCATATCAAAGCACAAGTTTCAAACACATATCACCAATAAAATCCTATACAAACAATTTAAAATAAGAGTAGGGTAAAATACAATAGTTATAGGATAAAATACAATTTAAAACATAAATATGTAAAATAGGATAAAATGACATAAAATTATATTTCGGTGTCACCCTTACAATCTACCCCAATCACTCCCACGCATGCAGATCTCAACTGAACCATTTTGTTTAAGTACTGTGCTGTGTTAAATGTTATTTTCAGGTTCTGGCAGCACATAAAGTAAGTTGTTTTGATATGGGGATCGCAATGCGTCATTTGTTTGGTTTATAAACCAAATAGTGATAGACAGCATTGTTTTTGCAGGGAAATCTTAAGCTTCAAATAGATTGCCATTTGTCGAACTGTACAATTTGTGAATAGTTGTTCATTCACATTCTTCATTCTTTTTGCCCAGTGGGGCAAAATGTGTAGTGTCCTTCTCCATGGCAATAATTAGTTATGACACAGTTATATCATCCTAGCCCTTAGTTTCCATTTTCAAAGAATGCACTTATGTGAAATAAATTACTAAAACAATAGTCAGCCTGCTTCTGCCCAATGAACAAGAGTTCTTAGGCATAGCAAGAGAAATTTACTACGTTGCAAAGTGAACAAATAATGCCATTCCCTATCCATTTCTGAAGGACCATTAAGCACCTTCTTGCAATGCTATATACTTGTACCCTTTTCAGTCCCATGGGCTGGAGAGATGTTTTTAAAAAGAAAAAAAAAGTCCAGCTTGATCATCACACCCAAAACCTCCTCTGGGTATCCCGAAATACTAATATGAGCAAGAGAAAGAATAAGCAATAGGATCACAGAGTACTTGTTAGAAACGAGAAGTCAGGGAGAAATGACATCTGCTGTGTTTTTCTATAGCACAGCAGACTTTAAAGGGATACCTTCATCACTAACACCACTAATAGACTCTCCGATGCTCAAGGCTACACTATACAGCTCTCAGAGTTCATTAACGGATGATTCCCTCAATCCATACCCTTTCTATAATGCGGGCAACATGCGTGGAGCTTTGTCAGTTTCTCCGTCGCTCTTCAAAGTGTTTTCAAGGGACGCAGGAGGATGAAATGTAAAAACAAACTCAGGCAACTGTTATTTGAGATTTGCCATACTGCAGCTGCACCGGGTTTGAAGAGATATGGTTCCTCCCCACCCACCCCAAAAATACTTCAAAGGATGTTATAAGAACATTGATCAACTGAACGTTATGCCCGGCTTCTTAGCCATTCTACTTGAAAATGTATACAAAGCAGACTGGAATTGCAGGTGGGAGATGACAACTCACTTAAATGTCACCATGTCTCCAATTAACCTTCAGGTTTCTGTTTATCTACTCGATGGCTTCAGTTTCAATACCAAAAAGCATTTCACGTGAAAAGCCTCCATTCAGTGTGATTCAGAAATTAGGAGGGTAGAGAATTAAACATATGGGGCATTTCTGCTTTCTTGACCTGACTCGCAGCCATTGTAAATTGTAAATGTGCATTCTTTCTGAAAATTCATTTCAGTGGTGGCAGAGGGTAGTGATTAAAAAAGTCAAGGAAATGGCCACAGCGAAGTAATGAAAACCCTGCCCGCCATCCTGAGGTGTTTTTTTTTTAACACACACTCTCACACACACTCCTGGACACAGAGACAGGTGTGAACACTGCTGAGAAACTTCCTCTGAGCAGGAACTCTTGAGGTGTGTTAGAACTACAGTGCTCAGAACTCTTTAAGTTCCAGTCTAGGCCTAATACATCAGTTGGGGGGGGAAACTACTTTAGATATATTCATACTCATAATAGTTATACCTTTTTATGATCTGGGAGACAGGTAATCTGAGCCATTTAAGTAGATTCCTTCTTCCAGGGAATCTTCAAGGTGTTAATTATCATATGTTACCACCAGTCCACCTCAATCTCTTGTTACACCTGGTCTATCCAACTGAGAAGGTCCTACAGCCCTAGGCAGATCATTTGACAAGCCGCTTTCCTCTGTGATAGGCTCGGCTAAGAGAGAATTACTCAGTGGGCTTCTTGACTGAAAATGGATCTGACTAGCTCCAGGTTATATCTGGAGACCTTAATAACTATGGCTGCTACCTGCTTTTAAGCCGTAAAATTGTATATTTTATTTTTGACAAAAACATATTTGGCTTTTTTAAAAGTGTGATGGCATAGTAAAAAAAGGTTGTTGACATTCAGAAAATAATACGAGATTGTTGTTAAATTTGTTAAGCTAGATTCTAAATTCTTTTACAGGAAATTAATTTTAATTTTATAGCTTTTTTTCTTCTTCTCCCTAATTCTCACTCAGAATGTATATCGTACAATCTCCCAGAGTTTATAAGGAACTGAGAACAGTTTTTAAAATAAGTGATAAAGCAAAATATTTTGTTCGAATGTCAGGAACTGATAAATTAAATAAACAAATAAATAAATATCAGAAGCACTAAAATATTCTTTGTTAAACAAAGGTTAACATATCAAATATAAATGTATTATTTAATAGATAGAATACTATCTAATATATATAGCGTGGCGGCACAGTGGTTAGAATGCAGGCTAACCAGGAGTTCGATTCTGAGAAGCTCAAGGTTGACTCAGCCTTCCATCCTTCCGAGGTTGGTAAAATGAGGACCCAGATTGTTGGGGGCAATAGGCTGACTCTGTAAAACCACTTAGAGAGGGTTGTAAAGCACTTTGAAGCGGTATATAAGTCTAAGTGCTATTGTTATCTGCAGATTGATGAGTTAGAACTAAATTAGTGTGAGTCAGTAGGATTATTATACCATAGGGTATAATAAAACATTCTAACAAATATCCTGCAATCCAATCAAATCTATATTTAACCAATATATGAAAATTATTTACTTTAGAAACATTCACCCATTGGCTCATATTACATTGTATCTGCAAGTTTGTTATTTTTTTCCTAAGCCTGTGTTCATATTTGGGGTCATGAGCCAAAGTCTGTATATGGCTGTTTAAGGCCAAACTCAAGCTTTGTTTTCCTCCCAGCATAGAGTATTCAAAAGTTATGAGATCCAATCCCAATCATCATCATCATCATCATCATCTTGTACTATTGTTTACATCTGACATTTCAGGATAAGAATCCTTCCAAATTTACAATTAACAAGCAAGACAAAGAACTGTAAATAAAACAAATCGTTTTAAAACAACTTTCTGCGTTTGTTAGCCAGCACTCCAAGGATACAAAAAGAAACAAAAAGAAATGGAATAATTCACAGTGGGAACATCAAATCATTTTGGGTTTTTTGGTTTTGGCACTACACTTGCCAGCACAATGTCAGTCTCTTTTTTTTCTTTCTAGAAATGCACTTGATGATTTTGAAAATGTGCTGTTATTGTGAGTGTAGAATTATCTTAGTCAGATTTACCCACATACACATATGGGGAGGAGTGGCTCCCTGTATGATTATTACAAGACACCTCTATACTATATACATAATTAAGTTTATTTTAGGCTTAAATCAAAGATTCTTGGAATTTTCTGTGGCTTCTGGAAAAAGCTGTTGAGATGGCGAAACCCCCCTTTTCTATCCCTCCCCATCTGACATTCTCTCTCTCTCTCTCTCTCTCTCACCTCACCACCACCACCATTCAACTACACCTTGATTTTTAAA
Organism: Pseudoxenodon macrops; assembly: GCA_032467955.1. Taxonomy (NCBI): domain Eukaryota; kingdom Metazoa; phylum Chordata; class Lepidosauria; order Squamata; family Pseudoxenodontidae; genus Pseudoxenodon; species Pseudoxenodon macrops. The sequence continues at coordinate 307,465 of JANHFT010003237.1, read as the reverse complement.
AAAGCAAAACAAAGTAAAACCTTTCTACCTCTAGCAGATGTCCAAGAGCCATGCCTCACTTGTGGATATGGACTGTTTGGCATGAATCTAACATCCGACGTGAATGTCAAAATTTGGAGCTGCACGTTCACAACAGCCTCAGGCTGGCATCAGTACCCTATTCAGTTGCAACATTCAGGCATTAGAGAGAAATAGATAGTAAGATAATGACTTTGATTATAAGCATTTCTAAGTAAAACCAGTATAGCAGTTCCATTTTGCTTGAGGTTTTTTTTTAAATATTTTTCTGTTGGTTGGCTAATTTTAGAGTTTTAATTGCAAATACTTTTTGGAATGGAAGATTGCTCACCTGGAAAGTACCTGGCTGCAGCATCATGCCCTTGGGCAGGCAGCTATTTAAATTCCCCACAATTCCCCAAAAGGTACACTCAGTGCAATGTATCCCTAGCAACTCCCAAAGAAGCTGGATGCTGACATGAGGATGAAATATGTCAAGAATTCTTTCTTGTTGGCCGGTAGAAATGCCACAATTTTCAGCTTTTGTTCAATGCTGGCCAGGTAACGATGGTACCTTGGTTAGAAAAAAAAGTATTGGCATTTAATTTACAAACAGTGCATTTTTATTTATTTATGTCTTTGTTTTTTTTATTTGTTGTGACATTTATTTATTATGAAAATTATTTGCTGCCCATCTCGTATGCAACAATTCTATTGCATCTAGTAAATGTGTCTTTTTCTCACTGCAGTAACAAACTGTACCTTTTTACCTTCCCTCCCACCTCCCACCTCCCAAAAATTTCATCTTTAAATTTAGGTTGCTCAACATTTCAGATTGAGATATCACCAAGTTAACATACACCTGTTTAGCTAGCCTTTTGCAAGAGCTGGAGTAGTTGAGAAAGAGTCACATTTTCCTAGAGATAAAATATTACTGTTAGAAGGCTGGGAAAATTTAGTATCTTCACCACAGGAATGCAGCCACAAGGGAAGTTGCCTGGACAGCTAAGAATAAATGGAAATGGCTTGGATCCAAAGAACCACACAGTTAGTTCCATGTGCTCCAGAGAATTTCAGATCCCCAATAGCATGCATGGAGAAGGGCCTGGAGAGCCGTTTCTTATATTGCATGAGAATCTCCAAAGGAGAACGACTTTTTAAAAACTCTTCTTGCTACCATACTGGATATTTCCAAACCACTGGGTGCACCTAAGTAGGACTTTGGATCGCAGCCAAAACTTTGTATATATCATTTTACAAATGGAATGTCTGGAAACAGCCTGGAACACAGATGTTCCAGTCGTAAGATTTGTATCTGGTTACAAAACTGGTGGCAGATTTGCTTGTGCTCTCCACTGCAAGCTGTAAGCGCTTCCTTGTCCTTCTTCATACTCCAAGGTGCCCTCTCATGCCTCAGCATTTTATTTGCCTAAACAGAGTGGTTTCTGTTTTCATCTCATGCTTAGGGTTTTTACAGTTGCTTCATAGTATTTCTTAGCTTGGAATGAACAATGAAAGAAGATGAGATCCCTGTTGTTGCTTCTGCAATACATCATTTCACTGCTCTGCACTTCCCTGGCTGCAAATATATTTTTGCCTGTAAAGTAAAATGTACAATGAGTGGAATTCCCCCAATACCTTCCTTTTCTTTTCCCCTTTCTTTTTCCTTTCCCTAATTTCTTATTTTTATTTTCCTTTATAGAATATGTAGGGATGAAAAAAAATTGGTGTTCACTCCTTGGCCATCTCATCAATAATGGACAAGAAAAGTGGATTCATTTTACCCTCCCATAAGAATTACCAAAATAAATGCCCCTAAAAATAATAATAATCAATACTGTCATAAGTGAGTAATAATTTCATAATAATAATAGTTTTCATTCCCAAACCACTGCCTTTTCCTAGAAAGAACAAAGCTCTCTAACTAAAGAATTAGAAGAAAGAATAACTGAACATCTAGAATAGCACAAAAGAATAGAATAATGTTGCCTACATTGCAATTGTTCGAAAGAGCAGCTAGCACAAATATTAAAAGATGACAATATTGTAATATCAAATATATGCGCCAAAAACCAACCAACCAATGTACAATATAGCATGGCTGCAGTAATAACTGAATACCTTGGATACAAAATCAACAAAAAAGAAAAAACAAACAAACAGTGCATCATCAGATTGAAAAGATGACTTGGGAAAACTGCAGCAGTAGGAAGGAAGGAAGACCAACTTGTCTTCCTTGGACAAGTAGCTTGGATTGATTACAAGAAGGCATTTGACTCCCTGCCACATGATTGGATAATCAAGTGTGTAGAAATAACAGGAGTCAATGGAAACATGACATGCTTTGTCCAAAGATCAATGGCACAATGGAAGACACAGTTGCTGTGGCTGACCAAATGAACAGTAGAAATGTGATATGGCAAGGAAAAGTATTACATGATAAATGCACTAAGAAAAAGCACACAATGCAGATAACAAGACCTGGCAATGGCTATGAGCAGGAAAGTTGAAGAAAGAAGCAGAGGGGCTAATTCTAGCTGCAGAAGACCAAATCTTAAGAACAAATACATACAAAGCCAAAATAGAGAAGACTACAAATGCCACCTCTGCAAAGAAGCGGAAGGAGCAGTAGACTGCTTCGTTTAGCTGAAGAAGATCTCAAAGACTGACCACAAACAATCACATAACAAAATAGCAACAATGGTGCATTGGAACATTTGCACACAAAAAAATAGCATTTGCCTGAAAGCAAGAACTGGTGAGACCAAAAAACAAACAAAGTAATAGAAAATGAAGAAGTTACAGTGCTCCAGAATTTTAGAATTCAAACGGACAAGCACCTGCCAGAATAACATTCCAGATTTAACAACTGTTGGTAAGAAAGACAAAAAAAATATTGATAGCAGATGTGACGGTATCTGGAGACAGCAGAATAGAAGAGAAAGAACTGGAGAAGATCATAAAATATAAAGACCTGCAAAGCGAAGTAGCATGTCTGTGGCAAAATAAAGATAGTACCCATGGCAATAAATGCTTTGTGTGCAATTCCAAACAACTGAGGCACCATTCGAACATAATCAGCATTGACAGAAACTCCCATTGCAGTCAATTGCAAAAGGCAGCTTTAATTGGAATAGCTTATAACCTGAGATGATACCTTTGACACCATGGAACAATATCTGCCTATCCCAGCTCCTTGGAAGGACTTGGTAGCTGGCTAAAAATGCCAGATCCAATCTAAACATCTGGCTGATTATGCAACCAATTCAATAATAATCATAATTTTCCTTTTCCCTCAAGTAGAAGGTAAACGTAGGTGCAGCAGGGATAGTCGGTGCAGCCTTTCCAAAAACTTCCATCCGAAGTTCTACTTCATCCTGGCATTCATCTAACCACCACCCCCCAACATCCCTGGAGGTGGGGTGATTGCTTTCAGAAACTTGTTCATTTACCACACTGCCAATTTAAATTCACTGTCAATTATCATCTCTCCAGCTCCAGATTTATACAGTTTCAATTATTTGCCACAGAGACAGTGCCAGGAGAAGTCACATCACCATATTAGCACTTTTTAAGCAAAACATGGGGGGGGGGGGGAATGCCAAAATCTCCCACAAAGGCTTCCTTTTAGGGGGAGCTAATTAGACAGACTATATAAATGACGATAAAGCACTTGCATAATCTGAGAGGCCTCCTTGGAACTCACTACAGGTAGTGGCAACTTATTAAGACCAGCTCACTTCTAGCAGCTGGCACCAGCAATGGTCTTATACTGCCCTCTGCAGTCCACAAGATGTCCTGTTGTTAATTTTTTCAGGGGACAGCCAATGCAAAAATCATGCCCAGTTTACCACAACCTGTGACATTGTCAAGATGCCAGTGGGTCACATATCAAGTGCAGAGGCTAATAGTTTTAAGCCTCAGATACACAGCAAGGAGGACAAGGAGGTGGAATTCTCAGTTTCAATTTAGTTGCACAAAGTCTAGGATTTATTGTAGATTCTGCAAGAGTTGAAGTGGATAAGAAGAAAATGAACATTCATTGAATCATTAATTAAAAAAATACAAATCCCCTCTTATATGTTTTACTGCACATTCTTATGAGTGTATTTAGAAAAAAATATAAACTCACTCAATTTGCTGTGGTTTCATCACAGGTCAGTAGGTCTGTTGACCACAGATGTATAAAACAAACACTGTGGCCAACAACATATGATCTGTATAAAAGTCCATTTTTTGCCATGCACCTGCTTCCAAATAACAGTTCAGAAAAATTAAACTTGTAAAACAAGTATGACAAGTAAACGTTGTAGGAGGAGACCCGAGTTAGTAAACTAGCAAAAATCGGGACGAGTCTGATGGCACTTTTTCTGACTAACAAATGTTATAAAAAGGCATGTGAGTTACAGCTCATGAAAGCTTATGCATTTAATGCCAAATAAAATTTATCATTTCATTTTGGTGGACTTTGCAGTTAAAAACCAAACCATAGCATAGGCTCAGAGGGAGTATTGTTAATTAGCTAATGTGTGCTTTGACCACAACTTAATGAATTTTATATTTAATTGAGTCTGCTGAACAATTGGAGAAGCAGAGCGTAGAGTGATACCAGGGCTGTAAAAAAATCTAGATATCCATCTAGAGAGGGGATTTTCTACATCTCTTTGCTGCCATCTGTGCAAAATTCATCAGAATTTTTGCAGTTCAGTTATGATAGCATTTGACAATCTTTCCAATATGTTCCCCAAGAAAAATGGGTTTGATACTGGGTGTGTTTGTGTGTGAATGTAAAAGATAAAATTACTCTGAAGAGTTAATTGGGAATTCCATGTTGCCTCCTCTGCACAGTTCCTTAGGTATATTTAGGACTCTACAAATGTTTGCAAATATAGCAAATTGCCCACCATTTCTGGGGAATGCGTAGATTTTTTTAAAAATGGTGCGCATAAACATGCTAACTACTCAAAATGCTTTAATGAAGGGGTAAGCAATCTGCAACTCCTGAATCTTCTCTCTGCATCTTCAGAACCAACGTCTAATGATAACTGACAAAAGCAGAAAGTGGTTTCCTTCTGTTTTGAGATAGGTAACTACTGACAAAAAAAACCCACCTACAATAAAGGGTTTTTATTATAACTTTTAAAAATAAGAACTCCTTCCCAAACTCCTCTCTAAAACTTGATAAAAGATTCAGAAGTGTTAGGGCCCTGTCCATGTTGTGGTCTTGAACCATTCAAAAGTATTAAATTTGATCTTTAGCCAACAAGCTGATGCCCTCCCGTGGTTTATTGTGTGATATAAGCACATCCACTAGATGACAGAGGTTAAGCTGCTAGTTGGTGTACACACACACACACACACACACACACAATGCAGTTCCCTTCTTCAGAATGACAGAATTACTCCATACTGCAGAGATACATTCCATACTTGTGTAGCCTAAAAAACCGGAGAGTGAAAGAACCCATGTAGCATCTCTAGACTTTCCAAAGCCAACATGACCCAGTTGAACAGTGATAATAAAGAAATCAATTGCCTTTGGGTTGATTTTTCCCCTAAGGAATGATTCAGTATCGCAAAATAGGAGCTTGGTGATGTGGTGGTTAGAATGCAGTATTGCAGGCTGACTCTGCCCACAGTCTGGAGTTTGATCCTCACAGGCACAAGGTTGATTCAGGCTTCCATTCTTCAAAAGTCCATAAAATGAGGACTCAGATTGTTGGGGGTGATGATACACTATCATTGTAAACAGCTCAGAGAGTGCTGTAAAGCACTATGGAATGGTATATAAGGCTAAGTACTATTACTGAAATAGAAAAACACTATCGTAAAGTTTATGGGCCTTCGAGTGATTACTTCATGCCATTGTTTCATGTCACGATGGGTGCTGTTAACATGGAAACACGTCATTTATAAAGATTTTTAAAAAAAAGACTATATGGGCACAAAACTTCCCAAATCAAATTGGTTTGATTTTTCCTAACATGGTGCCTTCAGAAAAATTGGTCTTCAGATTTCATAACCCCTCAGGGAATCTGGCCTTTGGAAGGCGGGGATCAAACATTTGGTCCCCAAATTGGGAAAGTCCGCTTCAGTTGAATAAGAGCACCTGTGTTTACTTTTTAGATTCTCTACTTTATATACATCTCTCTGCGTCAAAGGATTTATATTAGAAGAGGGTTGTTGTTGTTGTTTTTTAAATCGTGCTTTAAAAAAAAAAAAGGTTGGGGATTTATCCTGAGAGTTTTGGAACAGGGAAGAATTATTTACTCTTTATCCTGCTTTTTATAATACTGATGATTTCTTGACAATTAAACTCACTTTCGCTCCCGAGATCTAAAAGACAGTGGTAGTGGCTGTAAGAAATTAAAAAGCAATCTTCCAATGCTGAGAAAGTGGGAAAGACACTGAAGCCAAGGAGGAGAAAATTACTGCCTTGATCATTTCAGGAAGCGGGGAGGGGGGGTGTCCAACTTAAAATAAAATAAACCTCCTCGTCTGGGTTTTTCATTTAAGGACCATTACATGACAGCATTGCTCTCAGAAGGTTTCTGTCTGCAAAAAAAAGCCCATTTGCTTTCTGGCTGGACCAATCCGTCTTTTCTAAAGCCCCTCACATTGTGAAGCTATAAAGGGAGGACACCAGCCGGGGTTCTGCTTGCAATTCCCAAGATGTCTGTGGAGATGATAAACAAAAGTCTTTTGTACCATATTAAATCAGCTTTCAGTGCTTCTCTGCACAGTCTCTAGTCATAAGAGTAAGTCATGTGTAGCAAAAGCCCTTCGCATGCCAAGGTTTGTTTTCATATTTAGCCAGCTTTATATTAAAGTCCCTTTGTGAAGGGGCAAGGAAAATATTTGTTTATATTTGAACAGCGCTGCGGTTGCGATACAGAAACTGTTTCAGTGAATGGAACAGCTATTTCCTAAAGAGCTTTCTTTGCAAACATTTTTGCTGGCCTCTTCCAACTGTCAACAGACTTTGACTCCTGTTTACCCTAAAACAATAGGAGGCACTTCATAAATTAGGATCTTGGAAACACACAGAGCCTTAGAGCAATAAATTGTATGGGGAAGACAGATTTATTTTGGCTTGTCTATTATTTTATTAGTTATAATTTGCTTGATTTTTGAAAAGCGATTGGAGATACAGTTTATGTGTATAAAACTGGATGGAGAAACGTGATTAGTTAAGTTTCACATTGCAAGCGGGAGAGGGGGAGGAGAAAATGTTTAACCTGTTCACATATTTCTATGTCAATACCACACTACCTGTCCGAAATGTATGGATACTTTAAGCAGGGGACACTGGTTAAAATAATTACAATACAAAACTGGAAGAATCGGCTCCTGGTTTTTCAATAGAAAACTGTTGCTATGCATGTATCTCAATATCTGACTTGTGCAGGGAAAACGTTTAAGCACTTACAGATTGATTTTTGTTTAATTTGTTCTGTTTATGACTTAATTTTCAAGGAACTTTTTGTTGTTTCTTTTTTCATTCCTATTTTTATCCATTTGAAATTGTGTTATTTCTTTAATGTTGCTCTATGCATTTTTATTTTATTAATGAAATGTTTGTTTTAGAAAGAAAAGTACATCTGGGCAAATCATTTACTTCCCTGCTGATGTCTTGTGCTAAATAATACTGCTTTAACATTAAAAAAAGTTACCTAAGGAGACCCACAAACCAAGACAAAAGGTGTAAGAGCATTTCCCTGGAAAGCTCCATCCCTTGAGGTATGTGTAGCTTCTACTGGAAGAAACAATGTGCAAACAAGCTTCCTGGATTCCAGATGAAACCACATACATTAGGCAAACACACATACATAACCACAAATACAAATACATGAAAGAAACTATGCTTGAAAGGATGGACACCCTCCATGCATTCAAACAATTTGTGAAAGTAGTCAAGGAGATGTGTGGGTTAGCTATGCCCTCAACTCTGACATGTCCCACACCAGTCTATTCATGTTTCTTTCATTCATTCATTCATTCATTCATTCATTCATTCATTCATTCATCTCATTCAACTTCATATTCATATGAATTCATTCATTCAGTTCATTGAACTCCACAAGACTCAGGACAGCTTAGCTCACAATATTAAAAATAAGAGTAACAGTTGGAGCAAAGAGCTCACATATCGGGATGAAAGAAGATATTTAATTGGATAAAGTTCTTGACAATACCCTATCCCAGGGCCAAAGAGTACAGCCAACTTTGCAACATCTTTTTGAACATAACCAGGGTGAGAGTCATAAGGACTAAAGATACTAGATCAGATACTACCATTACCCATAGACAAAAATTCATTAAATTCATCTGCTTAAAACTCATAATTATAGGTCCAACTTTTGGACCATTGTAAGAGAGCATCTGCATTCTCAATAGGGAAACTTTAGAGGCAAGCTTAATAAACATGCATAGACAAAGCATGGAGGCAAGAAAACTTTGCCTTTAAGAAAAAAAGTGTCTGATTGAAAGTCACGTACGTAGTGCGGAAAGGAGGTGTGGCTGCAGTCAAATTAAACCTGCATGACTTTGCATTCTGGAATTCCCTTCATGTCTTCTTTCAACTTTAGTGGGCCTGTGAATTTTACTACTGAATCAATCATAGTATCATTGTCTTTCAGCACTCATCGTTCAGTCTCATGTTTGGAGTCGTTCCGCAGGAGAGTAATTCCAGCTTTAAGAAGCAAGAAAGCTTAATCATACAATGAGCAAGGATTAAAATAGGTTTCCCAGAACAGTTTGAAAGGAGGATGAACTCATCTATCATCAAAGAAAGTGCTGATGTTGCAACAGAAATTCCAGTCGGTCAACATGGGAACTACTTTGTGACTATTCTGAAGTATCTGTGATTGGTTACTAACGGCAGTGATGTACTTGTGTCATATGCGTGCTTGAGTGGTCACTGGATCCATTTTCAAATTCAACTTTGTTGAAGTGCCTTGACCTCACAGAACTCTGACTTCTCCAACACCTGCTGGCTGTTGCTAAGAATGGAGTGACAGGCACATCTCTGTTCCTTCCATTTTATTAAAAAAAAAAAAAAAAAAAAAACCCCTTCCTCCTATTTTCTCCTGTGTCAACCTAAGGATATTTCAAGTTTGAAGAACCTTTGGATCTTCAGCATCTTACTGAATCCCACCACATCTCCTTTTGTTGATTTCCATAGTAAACAGATCTCAGAAATGAAGATGGAAGGAAGGGAATTGTATATAGACTTCTCCAACCTTAGAGGAGAAGAAATATGATAAGTCCAGGATTGTTATAGGATGTCCAGCAAAAGGAGGACTTGTCTTTTCTGCCTTCATAGCTTCCATCAGATAGGCATAGCCTTAAAATAAAATATTGCTGCTTTTGAGTACACTGTTTGTTTGGGGGAGTTTTAAAACTGTTTACACAAAAATAGTCACTCAAACGTTTATGCATTGTGACCTTGTAAATTGTCTGCTCCTTTCTTTCCCTCATCGATCAACAAGCTTCACATTATTTAATTGATTTCTTGATTCCAGCAATTGGCCTCAATCCAGCCCTTACAAATCTATGATCACAGTAATTTGTAGATCACATGACTTGTCATATATTTCTATGGTGAAATGTGGAAAGTGTATCGTGGTTAATTCTATTTTATTGCTAGCATGTGGTTTTGAAAGTACAGATTCGCTGAAAAAATATTGTAGTTAAAAAACCAGTCTTTCTGATGCTGGAAAGAGTAATTGCATATACCTGTCAACCTAAGTACATTTTTGGCTGTTTTCAGTGTAATTTTTGTTGCAAATATCAGAAAAGATAAAACACTTATTGTTTCCTTCCCCCCCCCTCTATTGCTCCTTCTTTCCAATTTCCAATCTATGTCCTCCTTTGCCTTTGAAATATTGTTCAGATATTTGGTAATTCTAAATAAGTCATAATTATACATAACTGCGCCTAGAATTTTCTTATTCATGTGTTAGAAACCTAACCATGAAAACTCAACAATCCTTTGTTAGATTAGTGCTACCAGATTTGAATTGTAAAACTCTGCATAAAAATTAGATGGCATCAGAGTTATAATTTATTTTATGTCTTTCTGCCATCTAGTAGTCTATTCACTTCGGTTTTTGCAGCTCAGTTTTAGTAGTTCTAGTGCAGTAGTTCACTTACACAAAAACAAACCCTTAACAATAACTATCTTCAGCTTCCCCAGTAATGCAAATGAATATCCTTATGGAAATGAAGGCAACATTCCACATATAAAACTACCCCCTCCCTCAGTTTTGTATTTGTAAAATGTTATTTTAAAATTCCCTTTAATTGTTAGCTTACATACCCCTATGCTTTGGCCTTCCTCATTGTCACATGTTGAACTGAGATAGAATTCACAGTAGATCTAGAAATTTTAGAAGATGTAGTCTAACACCTAGGGAAGGCAATAGACAAAGTAGACTGCTACTTTCTGAGAGGAATGCCTATTGGACTCAGTGAGGCTTATTTCTTAATAAACATGAAGAGAATCATTCTCTAAAGAACAGGTGTCAAGCTCGCTGCTTCACGTTGCCATCACATGATGTATTGTGACATTTTTTCCCCTTCGCTAATTACTTGTATAAGAACACTTTCTATATTATTCATGTTGTTTTGTATTTTGTTATGGATTGCAGCAGTAGAGGCTAAATTAATTTCGTTGTATGTATGTATGTATGTATGTATGTATGTATGTATGTATGTACACACACAATGACAATAAAGATTATTATTATTATTGTTGTTGTTGTTGTTGTTATTGTTGTTGTTGTTGTTGTTTTTATTATTATTATTATTATTATTTACTTTATTCATTAAACATGAAACTCAGTCAACTGAACATTCAAAAATGCATCA
>JANHFT010003237.1:230742-246115 GCA_032467955.1 Pseudoxenodon macrops | reverse complement strand
ATGGATGAAACATGTAACCGTGATACCCATTGTCATCGGGGCACTTGGTACCATGTCCAAGAATTTTACAAAACACAATAAGAAATTGCAGCTTCCTGCAATAACACCAGCAGAACTGCAAAATACTATGCTACTTGGAACATCATATATTTTAAGAAGGTACTTGGTTGATACCTAGGACGCTGGCAGCAACCTGTATCAACTATAAACACCAGTCAATGTATTTATGATTGTTCAGTTGACTGAGTTTCATGTCCAATGAATAAAAGAAATAATAATAATAATGCTATACTACATTATAAATATACATAGATATACATGATAAATACACATAGACACTGTGAGTTTCAGAAATGAACCCTGATTATTGTGATCCGGCCTACTAGGCCTCAGATATTGAGATGGTACAGACTACATAAAAACTCAGCAGTAGAAACTAGGATAGCTGAAGCTTATTACAATGAGATGAATTTCAGGAAGTTCAGGAGGAGGGGTTAAGATGGAGGTGGGTAGGCCTAAAAACAAAAACTTGCAAGCCATACTAAAAAAATATCCAACCTCTGATGACTTTGTCCTCTCAGCTTGAAATTTAATATCCTTTCCCCAACCTTAAGAAGATCTTGTTCAAAAAGAATGGCAAACCAAGTTTCCATCTTCATTCATAAACTACACAGTTGGGTATCACTGACAGTTTGTTAGGTGGGTCATATTGGATTTCCTCAGACAATTCTCAGTCTAACCTGAGAAGCATCATAGTTTTGAGTTAAAACATCAGGAAGAATGTGCAGCCTTCCCAAAAACCATTGCATTTTCTGAGTCAGCTCTATCCAAAAAGAAGATCAAAGCCAGATAAAGCTTTGGTTGCATAAAGATGATTCCCAATGATAACTTTCAAAATTTAGGTTTTACAGAAACTTCAGGAGCACATATTGGTTTGTCAGGAAAACATCACTTATTACTTATGAACAGCATAAAGTACAATTGGGCCTGTTAGCTTTAAAAACATTTTGCAGGAGAAAAAAAAAACCACTTCAAAGATTCTTCGCTTTCTTCCCATCTTTGTAGAATGGACGTTACACTTTCTCCAGTTCAATCACAGTGGTGAATAATTACACAGCAGCAAATGTATTGCTCTTCCAAATCCCAGCTCACCTGGGAATACAAATGCCAGGCTTATTATTTATGTAATTAATGTCTTACTGAAGTGGAGCATTGTTTTCTTTTTCTTTTTTTATCCCTCCCTCTACAGTTTGAAGACTGGAAGATAGAATATCAACACACCAAAGCTTGTCATTTTGAAGTTATTTTTCTCATTAGCCTGTGTGCTACAGGATACAGTTTAGTTCCCCTGGAGATTTATCATCTTTTGTTAGGCAATCAGGGGCCTTGAAAGGTATATAAGTATCGGTTCTGAAAATGCATATGGTTTTTAGAACAAAGGGAATCAGATTGATCAAACACTAAGGATAGGATATAAAAAAAAGTTAAGAACACAAAATAATCTCTGAGGAGTGGCTCATTTTCATTAAAAAAAAGCATCTCAATATGCGTGCCATATTGTCAATTAGACCTAGCAATTTTCAGAGGTAATGGGAAGTGGAATACAATACCTACAATCTGAAATGTGAAAACAATGGGGTGAGAATCAATACCAGATGGCAGGGACAAATTTTATTCAGTAATATTGGATTGTACAAAAAAGCTAAGCATAAACTTACAGTATTGTTCTTTGACCTTTTTTTTAATGTGTCTTTAGCAAGAGGGTTCTGAAAAGACAATCTCCCCCTTTTTAGCAATATAAAATGTGTGTGGCAGGGGGGAAGGGATAAAACTGGTTTGTTAAATACAAAAAACAAAAAAAATAGCTGATAAAGGAGAATATTTGTACCTCAGGGTTGAAATGAGGGGACTTTGGTGCTCTCTGAGCTTGATTGTTTCTTGTAGATGTTTCATTACCCAAACTAAGTAACATCATCACCATGTTATCTAGTTGGGGTAATGAACTGTCTGCAAAAATAGCTCTCCTCTAGCCTGAGTACATGGTTCTCAGCAGTGATGGGATTCAGCCAGCTTGCACCAGTTCAGTAGAACTGATACCTAATTTTTTTGCACTTAGACTTGTTCCAGAAAATCTGTGTTCTGGAACACATCTGATTTTCTTTCAACTTCCCGGTGGGAAGAAAAAAATAATCTCCCCAAAAATCAAAGACAGCAGCGATGGAAACCTTCAATCACGTTACTCAGGCAAAAACTGTCTCAGGCAGTGTGGACAGGGCCTGCGCATAAGGTGGCAGCCCAGGGCCACAGCGCCGGGGGAGCACCAGAAGGTCGGTGAGGGTGCTGAAGCGAGCTGGCATCCTACCTGCAGCACCCATGCTGGCTGCCTCTTCCCAGACGCAGCTGGAATGCCACCACGTTTAAGTGCCAATACATGCTGGCCTTCCCTCTAGTGGGCCTGGGCAACTGCTGGATAGACACATGCCCGTTTCAGTGCCTGGTCCTCTTCCTTCCCTCATGCCCGCAACTCCATTTCCCATTTCTCCATTGCAGTGCAGCACCCAGGATCCACTTTGATAGGGGGGGTGTTAACAACTGGTTCACCCAGAGTCAGGTTGGCCATCACGGGAGACTCATCCCACATGTGTGGTGGAAGTGGAGGACGGGGATGGGCCACACCTACCATGACAGCCAACCTGACCCTGGGCAAACCGGTTGTTGAATTATTTGAATCCCACCACTGGTTCTCAGATAAATCATATGGTTTCTCCAAAATCTTGAGTATCTTTAAAAAAAGTGATAAAAGCAATTGGCAGTGTTAGCTCTTGTTCCTTGGCTTTTAGGGACATTTGGGTGCCTTTGTGAGAAGCAAGACAGAACCAGGGTTTCCCACAGCAAATTCATAAAGAGAAGGATATATATAAATGAATGGATGTGAGTTTCATAGCCCATATACAAGGGAGCCCTGATGTAATTAATCTTTCTGTTCTCAAACATGGATATTTCAAAGTATTTTTGACATCTCCATTTTGTGTTTCCTTTTCCCAATGCATATATTTCTTCTGTATTTTTCAAGTTTAAAAATGAGTCTTTTAAAGAGAAGCACAGTTTGGCCAGGCAACTAGTTTCCTTTTCCAGCTGTGAATATCATATAGATCTATCTATCCTAAGCATGAATTGGGCAGCTTAATTGAGCCAATGCGTAAGAGACAATTTATCTTTTCCACTAAAACGGTATTTCCACAGCCACATGCTGGGATTCATAGCTCAACAATTAAACCAGTTCAAGTGGGTTAAAATACTAATTCCAAGGTACTATCCAGTCTAAATTCACTTCCCTAAGGACACCAAGCAGTGCTGTTTTCGGTTGTTTCTTTCTTTGTTTTACTTCACACTGGGTGCAGACCTTGGATTTCTCAGAGATCAGTTTGTATAACAAGACATTTTCACCATAATTTTCCCCTTCACCTCCCTCATTCCTAAAAAAAATCCGAGCCTCATTTACTTGCACTGGGGAAAAAAGCTGCTTTGATTGCACTTCGACCTAGTCTTATTTTTAAGCTTGCCAAGTGAGTGTGGGAGTTGCCTGCCATATGAGTTAACAAGCTCCTGAAAATTTAGGTATAGTTTAGTTTTCTAATGATGTGTAAATCTCGGGGATGAAGGGAATGTGTCATCATCAGAGAGATTTTTCTAGACTGAGGATTCTGGGTTCTGCTTGCCTGCAATGCTTTCCCCCTGTACTCCGGCCAGGAGTCATGTGGACTTTGGCGCTCTCACAAGCAGCCTTTTGGAAACCAAATGACACACAAAAATAGCATCTGCTCATCAAAGCTGATTGGCTCGTTTCAGAGCAGATGGCTCTGAAATGCTGATAGAGCACAGTATCCGAGCGAACGAAGTTGGAAGGGTTTTTCTGGAAACAATGAAACGAAGGGTTGGACAAGAATCTTGTTGAAATATGCTTCCATCCCGCACTTAGGTAAATTATTGAGTTAGATTTAATAGTAACAATAAAAATGGTAACAACTTTTCACTGCTTGAGTCTTTGGGCCCCTACCAGATTGTTTGTTTGGATTTGATGTTTAGGCTAACTACGTAATTATTTTCTCTGTGTTCCTTATATTCAAGCCCAAAAAAACTATTTAAACTGCAGGATTTTCAGGGGGGAAAATAGCCTCTTAACATAGGGAAGAGAGAATGTGATAATCTTCCGTCCATTGAAAAGAACCACTCAAAACCACTGCTTAAAGTTACTTTGAAGGGACCATATTTTTTTACCAACAGCCAAGCATGTTTGAAACATCCAAATGAAGTCTAAATCTCCCAAAGAATAATACAGGTAGTCCTCGACCTAAGACCACAACTGAGCCCAAACTTTCTGTTGTTAAGCGAGTTTTGGCCCATTTTATGACCTGTCTTGCCACAGTTCTTAAGTGAATAACTGCAGTTGATAAGTTAGTAATCCAGTTGTTAAGTGAATCTGGCTTCCCCATTGATTTTACTTGTCAGGAGTTTGTAAAAGGTTCACATGACCCTGGGACACAGCAATGGTGATAAATATGAAAAAAATATGAATATGATCGTGGGGATGCTGCCAAGGTCGTAACATAAGTCACATTTTTCAGTGCCATTGTAACTTTGAACAGTCCCTAAACAAAGTAAGTCGAGGCCTACCTGTATCTGGATTCCTGAGGCAGTTCCTGGCTAAGGTGAAGTCAGGTCTTACTACAATTTCAATTCTGTTCAATTTCTTTGTAAATTGATCTGTCAGCACATAAATAAAAGGGGCATTCCCCCCCCGAACACCTTACCCAAGGTAAGTTTTAAAATGGCAATCTAAAGGCACAGACACAGAGTTGCATTAAAGTGTTTTCTTCCAGTCCATGAGCCTGGAGAAAATAATGCTGCAGATGTTGAGCCTCCTCACCAATCCCTACTGTACCTCAATAACAATTTAAGGAAGGACAAGTGAAGAAACACAATTGATTCCTGCTTCAGCATCCTACCAGTCAATGACTACTTCAGCTTCAACCACAATAATACACAGGCAAACAATAGATACAAACTCAAGGTAAACTGCTCCAAGCTCAATTGCAGAAAATATGACTTCAGCAATAGAGTGGTCAATGCTTGGAATGCTCTACCTGATTCCATTGTTACATCCTCAAACCCCCATAGCTTCAACATTAAACTGTCTACCGTGGACCTCACACCATTCCTAAGAGGTCCGTAAGAGGGCGTGCATAAGTGCACCAGCATGCCTACTGTCCCTATCCTACTGTCCCCATTTATTTGTACTCATTCCCTGGGTTCATCTCCATATTTATATTTATACCAGTTATCTCATACATGTTTGACAAACTAAATAAATAAAAATAAATAGATAGATAAAAATGGCCAGAGAGAAGTAGGAAGACAATATTCACCACAATTTAAGCAGCTAATACTAAGCCAGCAGTTTGTTCACAACAAAAAGCTTTGAAGAAATCTGTGTGATGGAACAAAAGGAGAATTGAACAGAAATTAAATCCTACAACAATATTTGATTGAATTAAAAATTATAACAGTTAGAAGTAAAAGAAAGGAATGTAAAGTTAGCTTATTTGATCAAGGTTAAAATAAGACTTTTTTATTTTTGCTTACATCAGGATTGAAATGTTTATGGATTTTTTATAGATAATGGTTGGAATATAGGATGAAGAGATACAGGTAGTCATCAATTTATGACCACAAGTGAGCCCAACATTTATGTTGGTAAGTGAAAAAATTAAGTGAGTTTTGCCCCAATTTAATACTTTTCTTGCCACATTTGTAGTGAATCACTGCAGTTGTCAAATTAGTAACATGGTTATTAAGTGAATCTGTCTTCCCCATTGACTTTGCTTGTTAGAAGGTTGCAAAAGGGGATCTCATGAGCCTGAGACACTGCAATCTTCATAAATGTGAACCAGTTGTCAAGCATGCAAATGTAAGTCACATGACCATGGGTTTCCTGCAATGGTCATAAGTTTGAAAAATGGCCAGAAGTCACTTTTTTCAGTGCCATTGTAAGTTCGAATGGTCACTAAGTGAACTGTTGCAAGTCGAGGACTGCCTGTGTTTGCTTAACCTTATAGTGTGAAGAATTATGACATTTCTTTATACTTGTAATGAAGGGTGGAAATCATCTTTTTATATGTTTCTTTTCCTGTACTTTATTTTTTTTCTTTCCATTCTATTTTTCTTCTCTATAAGTTTAGTTGTATTATTTTTACTATCATAACTAAAAAATTTAAACTTATATTTAAAAAATAAATGTGTCCATCTAGTCATTTTAAGCATGAGTTTATAGTTTTGAAGCTTAACCATATTTGGTATACGGCAATCCAATTTCTGTTCCATAAAACTGAACCAGGTCTAGAAAACTATGAACCAATTTTCAAATGGCTACTTTGAGAGGTTCCAGGTAGAAAAATGGAATCTTCTGGAATGCCAGGTAGGTCTAGTCCCTAAATGCTGAATTTTGTACATAACTACTTCTGAATTAAAGAGATAATATGGAAATCCTAATTAATGACCCCAAAGCAGGCTCAGGGATTTTTAAGGGCAAAAATTCAGAGTCTTCTGCTTACATGGGTGAATCTAGCAGGCTGTTTTCTCTCACATTCAAAATCTCGATTTATTTCTGTCTCATTTATGATGACTTTTGCAAATTTTTAGTAAGCACTTACTGAAACAACAAAGCAAACTAAATCCTGATACATCTACATTTGGAACCAGGAAGCCGGCACTAAATTACATAGATGTAACCCATTTTGGAATTTGCTCTTCCAAACCCAGAACAGTTGAGAAAACTGAGGTGAAAATGCAGTATGTTCTAAATGGATAACCTATCATCACATCATTGTAAACACAGCTTCCTTACGCTTGGATATAGCTTTCCATTTTTGATCACAGGAATTTCCATAAATGTTAAGTAATGAAGATGGTTGCTATGATGAACTTCAGTACTCTAATAAGCTCTGATGTGATGAAATCAGTTTTTTCTACCCCTCTGTGTTTTCCTCCCTTAAAAATAACCCCCATGAGTCTCTTAGAGATAATTAGTGTGCTTGTTCAGCTAGGACTGACATTACATTATTCAATAAAATAGACCACTTTTAAAATCCCCAGAGTATTAAAAATTCCATGACTTGCTCATCAGCAAACATGTATCTGACAAGTGATTGTTTTGCAAAGCACAGGTATTACTTGATCATTTAATTTTTTTATTTTCTGGCTTCTATGATTTATGGCCTTCCTTTAGTAAAATGCAAGTGCCAAACTTTTCTAAAGCAGATCTTTTTTTTTTAATCCTCTGGAAAATTCCAGCATTAAACAAGAGTTCTTAAGAGAGTTCTGGGGGATGAAAAATGCTCTCAGTTATAGTACTGATGCCTGTGGAAAAGATCCAGTTTCAAGCAATGCTTATTAGAGGTGGGTTCCTGCCGGTTCAGACTGGTTCGCTAGAACCGGTAGTGAGAATTTCCACCCGTTTGCCGAACCGGCAACAACAACCGGCTGGACAGGCCCCTGAACTGGTCCTTCGGCCGAAAATCAGCCCCAAAACAACCCTCTGCGCATGTGTAAAGTCTTCTGCATATACGCAGAGTTTTTTCACCCGGAAGTGATGAGCGCATGCGCACTTCTGGCACAACTCCGAACCAGGAGGGAAGGTAAGTAGAACCCACCCCTGGTGTTTATCCAAGGACATTTCCACGTACAGATAATCCTTGACATACAACAATTCATTTGATGACCATTCAAACTTACAGCAGCACTGAAATAAGTTACTTATGATTGAAGAAGCTTCTTGGATGAGAAGCGAAACGTCTTCAAAGAAAAACCAGAAAGTCCAGTTGCCTCTTGAAAAGAAAAAAACTCTTTGGGACAAGTGACTTATGACTTTTTTTCATACTTATGGCCATTACAGCATCCTCATGGTCACGTGGCCAAAATTGAGATGCTTGGCAATTGATTCACATTTATGACGGTTGCAGTATCCCAGGGTCATGTGATCACCTCTTGCAACCTTCTGACAAGCAAAGTCACTGGAGAAGCCAGGTTCACTTAGCAACTGTGTTACTAGCTTAACAACTAGAGTGGTTTATTTAACAAATGTGGCAAGAAAGGCAGTAAAATTGGGCAAAATTCACTTAACAACTGTCTCACTTAGCAACAGAAACTTTGGGCTCAGTTGGGGTCATAAGTCAAGAACTACCTGTACTGATATTTTGGCCCAAACGAGGAAATAATACTCATCACACAGTAATCATCAAACATCTATGGAGTTCAGTCCTAACTTCACCCAATCTGTTCACCAATTGGACAAGCTTGCCTTCACACAATCCTAGGTATTACTTGTGGAAGAGGCTACTGTAAAGTATGCTGAGGATCAGAAGCTAAGAAATTTTAAAGGACAACTCTGAGGGTTAGACTTAAGGTCAAGTTCTTCATAGTTCCACTCCATGAATGTCTATGCAATACATATTGATAAAACATTAGCAAATATTTTAAAAAACCAGTCTGAATTCTCATGTCTAATGTCAAGGCTGGCTTGCTCTGCACTTTCGCTGGAAGCCAGACAACAGAAACCAGGGAGTGGGGAGGAATGATTGGGATACATGGGTGGCTGGGAGGGAATTGAGGGATTCATGTGCACTATCTGTAACGTGGGAGAATCTTGACACCTCAAGGTCAGACGGTAAGAGCGTTGGAGGCGAGCAGAGTGTTTCCCAAAACAAAGAGATTGCACCCAGATTGGTGGACACTGGATAGTGGGTCGCCCAGAAAGGAAAAGGAGGATGTTAACTATGCAGCTTTTTGCACCAAAAGGCAGAACTGGTTTTGCTTTCTACTGTGCCTTTGTGGATTTATCAGTAAAGTTATATTCTTGGTAAAATAATGTCCCAGGAGTTTCTTTTGCTGCATATGTCAATGGGACCGTTGACATCTAATGTCTAGGATGACACAAGGTAATATTTGTTATATGGCCATTATTTTATTATTATTATTTTATTAAATTGGTTTACCATCTATCTTGCATATATTATATAAAGGTACTTTAGTTAGACATGATTTTTTCATCATTCACTATTACTACTATTTACAAGTTAGAGTTTATCATTCAAAACACACTATCTTTATATTAATGATATTATTAAAATAAATTTATTTTGATATATTTTGGTTCTGGCCCTTACCTTACATATGAATTGTATTTAGGAAAGTGAAGTAATTTAAGAATGCAACAGCTTTCATTAATTGATAATAGATATTGGCAGCACTTATATATTTACTACATTTATATTGATGTACTGTTGATTAATTGTAAAGAAGTTTATAGTAAATATTAATTCAGTTTTTATGCATTTTAATGATTTACAGTGTTGGGTACCTGAAATCTAACCCATTTCTGTATTGCAGATGGTGTACTAAGGAGATTAAATTTCATTAGAAATTTCATTGTGGTCATAAAATAAATTTGAGTTAAAATCTGAAGTATACACTTTTGATACATCCCTTTGGATTTTTTGAAATTTTGCATACATTTTGTATAGTGTTATCAAAGTTTTGTGTGGTCCTACTGATACATAATGAGAGCCCAGTTGAACAAATAATAGCCAGGTTTGAGGCTTGCTAGAAGTATTTCATTTAAAAAAATCATCCAACAGTTGATATGTCAATGTGAAAAAGTAATTGCCCAGACTCAGTAAGCAGTTGCACTACTTTTTAAGCTGTAGGAATTGATCATCAGTATCTCAGATCAATATGTAGGGATTCTGGCCATTCTACATGGCAAATTGTTTCAAATTCAGTCATATTTCTAGGTTTTTCTAGCATAAACTGTCCATTTCATGTCCTTCCATAATAGTTTGGTGGACTTAAGTCTGGAGTTTTACAGAGAATTGGGTTTTTTTCTTTTTCATTTATTCTCTTGTAAACTTGACTCTACATTTTAAGTCATGGTCTTGCTACATGACCATTGTGTGTGTCAGCTGATGGACAGATGGTCTCATATTCTACTACAAAATTATCTGATACCAAGCAGAAATCACATTATCATTAATTATGGCAAGTTATCCAGGTCTTCAAGGCAGCAAATTTGCCATCTCTATGCGTTAGAGCTGGTGTGAGTTTCTTGTACAATGCTGTGTTCAAATACAACATACATAATGTTCTACTTTTGTTCTACTTTTGATTCATCTGTCAATAGAATATTTATCCAGAAATCTGCAAGATATGCTGCTGCTTTTCAGCAAATTTGATATTAGCATCAAAATTCTGCCTTGCTACTCCCGTGAATCCCTTTTTTTTTCCAGGGTATTTTTTAATGATGGAGTGATGCTCAGTGAATTAAATCAAGGTGAGAGTTGCCTGCAAATCCCTGGATATTGCTTGAAGTTATTTATGATTGGGGGGGTGTTATGCTATACTCTTGCAGTAATTTTGGAAAGATGCAGTTGTCCCAATTTTTTTAAAGCTCTGAGTCCCTAGGGTTTTAGAAATAGTTCTGGAACATTTTGATAGGCATCAATGGCTTTTATGGAAGTCTTAGGAGATTTCTTTCAGGAGTTGTGTCTCCAAACATCTCCATCTGAGACATACCGCCAAAATATGAATGGGGAATACTTCACTGTAATGTGTGGTGAGAGAGTAGGAGGGAATTGGGAAGATTTATGATAGAGGAGAACTGGCTCAAATTAGTCCTGATTCTTTTATGAAGTACTCACACAACTGGTCTTACTTATCCCTGATTAAATTAGCCATATGATTACTTTTTCACCCTGGCACAGTACACGTTGAATGACTGTTTATGAAATATATGAAGCAAGCACTAAACCTGGATGCTACTCATTCTCGTTCCCTTTATGTACCAAAAGGACTCATATGAAGATGGGATAATATTCAGCAGCTAAGACATCTGAATGTGGGTGAATTTCACAGAAATATATTTTCAATTTTGATGAGAAAGGATTGGAGACCAATTTTTTTAATATGTACCGGCATTTGTGGATTTGCTGGGGAATTATATCAATGAGAATGAATGAGTCAAATCCAGTGATGGTTACATGAACATTAAGGTTCCACAGCAGCATACCATTTCATGCTGGTTGCTCAGTTACTGGAGAAGATCTTGCCTTCAGCTCCTCTTTGTAAGTATCTAGCTGCCCACTTGCTAAAACAGAATGGAGCCCTACTCAGTTTTTGTCAGACATTTTAAATTATAATTATAAACTAATTATCAAAAATAGAGAAAGGACAAGAGGTTCATTGGCTCATATGAACACCTGCATTATCCAGACATTTTCACTGCAAACTGTGTCTGGATTTATATAGTGCCTTAAGTCATGACGTGGTTTATAGAGTATTCTGTGAACCCAGGCACTGTTTAGTAGTAGATACCATATCAGTTGTCAAAGGAAAGCAGTAATGAGAAGAAGTAGCTGAGGCTGGAACATAAAACAGAT
This sequence comes from Pseudoxenodon macrops, assembly GCA_032467955.1. Lineage (NCBI taxonomy): Eukaryota > Metazoa > Chordata > Lepidosauria > Squamata > Pseudoxenodontidae > Pseudoxenodon > Pseudoxenodon macrops. Next base: position 234,626 of record JANHFT010003237.1, on the reverse strand, counting down.
GAACCTGATATTCTCGCCTTCTCTTTTACTCCAACATCTTCCACTTCTTCCTCACCCAGCAAGCTGGTCAAGAAGGGGAGGGTCACCTCTACCATCATTGATGGCTTGCCTAAGACTTTGGTTGAAATGATGTCCTAATCCACAGGTGGCCATTTATATGGCTGAAATGAGAGAGAGGGAGATTAAGAGACTGCCTTAGTAAAAAATAACAATTCATTAAATTTACTTATGCCTTGAGATGCAGTGAGGACACCACCATCATCAGATCACCATTTTTACAATAATATAACAGCATTGTGCCAGTGTTTATTTAAATAATAAATTGACCACTTTTACCACTAAAGCAGCCACCAGACTGAAGGACATACTGCTAAGCACCTCCAAAATTCATCACAATTGCCACCTCTAGCCCTATCACCACTTTTTTAGCCACAGCTGATCAGCACTCCAAGTATTCCACTTGACCCACAAGGAGTTTTTAATTTATCAAAGTGGCCCTTTTCCCCTTAAAACAAGCTGTGCCGGCTTTATATAGAAAATTCAAAGCATTTCATATTCATTACCTTGTTCTATCATTTCATGCAGGCTTCATGTTAGATTATGTCTTAATATTATGCTCAGTGTTTAGTGAATGTACATGTACAATTTACCTAACTTTCTAACCCATCTTCTGCATGAACCCCCAAACACCATTGAAACATATATAGCACACACACAATGCACACCACACATAATACATACAGTATAGAGGTTTCCAATAAGTATAGGGGATCAGTTGAAGAATTAGTAGTAAGGAGTAATATTGAACAACTATTGTACCATACTTTATACATATATACATACATGTACACATACACATATACATACAAATATACATATGATAGAGAAAACACTGAAAGATAACCAAGATAACAAATTAGGTATAGTAAGTCAAATTATCCCGGTGATTGAGAAGGATTTGTTCCACCAGCAGCAATTTTGGAACATTTTTGACTTGTGATGTTGAGCTGGTCATTTGTGAGGTACAACTTTTTCTTCAGTGTCCTCTGGACAAAATTTGCAGCTCCACAGAAACCTTAAAATCCCATTTAGCTGAGTAAAATGAAAATAAATGTGATCGAGGGAACAAAGCCTCTATCATCTTGCTTCCATCTTTCTCTGAAATTGGAGCTTGATGTTATTGCAGACAGAACCTTCGTGCGATTACAGATGTGAAGCCAAATTCACTTTTTCCTGAAGAAGGTGATAAGAATCTCAGATCAATATATTATATAAATATTCCCAATTTAGCTGACGTGGATCTCTAGGCCACATCTATTATATGGGATAAGAACTTGCTCAACATTATACGCAGCCAAGAGATAATGACAGTACAATGAACTGATACTTATTCTGCTAAAACTAGAATTCCCTTTTGTACCAATAGATTTGGAAGGTATTGAAGTGAGAGAATCTTATCAGTGGGAAAGAAGGGCTATGATTGAGTCAATTTATGAAACTAGACAACTTTGTGCTGCTTTTCCAGCTTCCCCAGGACACGCTAAGAATAGTACTCAACACCTGAATGCAATTCTTCAGATTGCTGCTGATCCATTTTTGTGCCAGGTGTAATTTGACACGGCCCCAGCTGCCCAGACTGGCTGCTCGACAAACAGAAACATTCCATCTTGCCGTGTATATCTACACACATCTGTGAAGATAAAGGAAGCGGCTGTAATGGGCTTTGCAACTATGGCATATTTAAAGCATGAAAAGCAGAAGGAATCTGCTGCAGTCACGATGACATGGAGGAAACAAAAATCCATCAACAAGATGAAGCACTAAGGAAATATTGCTTGCAAATATCGCATTGTTGTGCCAGACTGAATTAATGCTGAGACATCGGGAGTTCAAATACATTCAACTCAACCTGGCACAGATCCAACTCTGGAGAGCTGAGACGGTAAATGGAAACGGGTGCTTTCAGCCTGGCGGTGTATTTTCATCCTTGCATAATGTGATTTACCATTAGGAGAAGAAAAAAAAGCAATGTGTATAAAGGATGGCACCGGATATATTCCTATGACCCCAAGGGATGCAGGGCTGTTGCTGTTTTATTGGGTTGCTGGATTTTTAACTCCATTTGGACAGATTTGCAGATGGTAAAAGTTTCACAATATTTACATGGCCTGTACAAATCAGCCTATTCACATATACACTTCATATTAAGAGGATGCAGGTATTGGTTAGGAAACTTTCCTTTTGGTACGGTAGTATCTCAGCTATGGATTACATCTTCCAGAGTGGTTTACCTAGTGCAATCTTGAGGAGAAGGCCGTTTTTATTCATGCAAGTCATGAAAATCAAATTCTAGGCAATTATCTCTTGCTCACATGTTTACTTCAGTAAGACTATGGCCATAGTTATCCAAAGGTATAAGTCATCTATCTAAAATTTCAGTTCAGGACAGAAAATCCAAAATTAAACCAGCTTAATCAAATATCTGCTTCACTTCAGCCTTAAGTGTTCCAGCCATGGAGAATCCTACCGCCACTCTAGTTTATGGGATATATTACTGAACTGCTCTTACCCTAAATACATTTCACCTAAACTTTACACCAGCTTAAGTTGAATCTATTAGATAGGGACATATCTGTGATAGTTCCCTCAGAAGACAAGACCACCTCAGAGTTCTCTATGGGCTTATTATGACTGTTCAAGTACCAATTAGCAGTACGTAGAGAGGGTTTCTCCAGCATTGGCTCCAGGATAAGGGTGGTGATGGTTAAAATCTTCCAGCTATATTGCCAAGCTTCATTTACCAAGACTAGCAGCCAATCAGGAAGTTCTCTTGGCTTGAGAACTCCTTTGGCAGAGATCTTCTGCAGACACCCCCCCTGTTGTCCCAAAGAGATGTTTTTCATTGCCTTTGAACACAACGCATTGGCTGACTGAAAAATCTTTGGCCGAGTTTCAAAGTTTTGAAAAGACACAAAGCCTTTTCTTGAGATTTCAAAGCAATTTTTCACCACCTCAGCAAGGGTAGAATATCACCTTGGGGGGGAAAAATAAAGAAGACACCCACACCCTTTTCCATCAAGACCTTTTGTGGCGGGGTTTCGTGACTCAAGCTTTTTAGGAAAGAACCAGTGTCAAATTCTGGCATCCACTTAGAGGGTTCTGATATTTCAGAAACAAATTAAGTGGCCTGCTGGAATTTACACTAAGCTGAATGTGCTAGGGGAATGTTTATTTTACAAGAGGTTGCCTTGGCTGGATGATGATTGAGCTGATAGCATAAAAAAGAAAACTGGTACGAAGACAATGCAAACATGACTTTTAGCAGGCAAAACTCCAATTGCCTGAACTCTCCAAGCACATGCCAGTAGAACTGCTTTAAGAGATCAGGACTGCAGATAGCTTTCATTCACAGCTTCACAGCGTGCAAGTTGGAACAATGACTCTTTCCAAGTTTCAGTCAGTATGAAAAGGGAAATTTTGACTCTGCTGACATCTGGGGCAACATTCTTGTGGATTGTAATAGAATTTGTTTTTACACATCTATTTTACACTCTTTAAGAATCATTTATTGTTGCTCAAGCCTTCAAGCAAAGTGCAGAGAAAGAGGACTGTCTCGCCTGCTGCCACATTTGTTATATTTTTTTTGTATCATGACAAATATATACTGTGTATATATGTATTTCCTTTTAATGTAGCCTTGCAAGTGCTCTTTCTGGTTATAAGGCATTAAAATAGTACAAAATGTGTAGAAATAAATAAGGAATCATCACACATAGAATAGAATAGAATAGAATAGAATAGAATAGAATAGAATAGAATAGAATAGAATAGAATTGTTTATTGGCCAAGTGTGATTGGACACACAAGGAATTTGTCTTTGGTGC
>JANHFT010003237.1:195078-206132 GCA_032467955.1 Pseudoxenodon macrops | reverse complement strand
CAGCTGGGATAGGCAGCAGCAGCTATCCCTGCCACCTGGAACAGACCGAAAATGGGGTGTATGGAGGCAAAAAATGGGACGCAGGAAAGCAAAAAATGGGGCGCGTGGAGATGGTGATAGGTGGCGCCGCCGCCGATGGGCAGCAGCAATCCCCGCAGCCTGGAACAGCTGATCGGTGGTATTCTGGGAGGCCAATCCAACCACCAATCAGCTGCTCATGCTAAATCAGGCTGTGCTGAAGCTGACCAGGCTGTTTGTTGCAAGGAGGCAAATTGCTGGGAGGCAGATTTTTTTCTTGTTTTCCTCCCCAAAAGCTAGGAGCATCTTATAGTCCGGAGCCTCTTATAGTTCAAAAAATACAGTAATTTACTACTTTATTAAATTTGTGCCACCCATCTCGTAAGAGATGACTTTGGGCAGCTTACAAACATTAAAACTAGTACACATTAAAATAATAAAACAAAAAACAAACAATACCAGTAAAAGATGGAGAGAAGGGGAACACAAAGGATACATGATGAGGTGGCAGAGAAGTCTCTTTTCCGGAAAAGTGGGAAATTCTTGACTGATGGGGTCTGCAGCATACTCCCTCTACTGACAGAGGTTGGCCAAACCCAATAAGGGGAGATGGTTCTTCAGCTAACCTGGTCCCATGCCTTGAATTGTAGCTGGAAACAAATAGTAGCTAATGAATTTGCAGAACAGTGGTGTAACATGGCCCAACCTAGGGCCCCCAAGAACTGCCTATGTTGCTGCATTCTGCACTAGTTGTAACTTCCGAGTACTGACTCCTGACAGGAAGGGGTCCAAATAACCAGTTTCTTCCTCTGAAACTGCCAAGGAACCACCTTCTCTATCATCTTCCTTAAAACAGGAAGGTTGGAAACTAGACAAAAATTATCCAGACAAGTGGGGTGAAGAGCTGAGGTTTTCTAGGAGGGGACAAACCAGGGTGTCCTTAAAAGACCGCAGGAATGTCCCTGCAGTGAAGAATTAATCAATTTCACCAATGATGAGGGCTAAAGATCTAATTGACAGGTGTTTGCACTGACAGCATCAAGGATCCTGTTTACTTCAAGATCAAACTGTTCCCATATAACTGGGAAGTCCTACCTCTAGACATATCACATGTAGGGGCGTCACACAAAGGTTCCAACTGGGAATGAATCTGAACAATTCTGTCAGATGTTGAAGAAATTCCTCTATACAACCCTGAAGATGATCATCTGAGCCCCCCTGTCCCAAGAGAGACTAGGTGATGCTGAACAGGGCTTCCAAGCAACATTCTGTGGTTGCAATAAGGGTGGAGAAATAATGATGTCTTGCCACTCTTACTGCAACAAGATAGGGCTTAACTGCAGCTCTAAGTCATTTCCAGTCGGAGTTATCCTTTGTCTTCCTCCAGTGGTGTTCTATATAGGTGTCTCTTAACCCTTTTCAAGACCCATGGCTCCTCTGTGAACCTTAGGGTGGGGTTGGTGTGAATTGTCAAGAGGGGTTGCACAGGTGCAATCTTGTTCAAAGCCTCAGATGCCCTTTGATTCCAGGACTTTATCAGAGCTTTGGCAGGACTGCGCAGTGAAGCCCCTGGGATATCTCTCAGTCCCCCCTGGAACCCATTCAGGTTCATCAGTCGCTGGGGACAGACCACTCATATGGGTCCAGGAGGGAGGCAGCATAAGGGAATCTTAGGGACAGCAAGGCGTGATCTGAACAAGCTCATGTTGCCATTGCTCCGATATGGAAATTGTATTTGACGTGTGGCCACTATCCTGAATCGGACCTGAGATGATCTGAGCTAGGCCCATGGCTGCCATGATAGTTATGAACACCTGGGCCACTTCCGAGACCAAACACAGAAATGGCAGTTTGAAGTCTCCCAGAACCATAAGCCTGGGGAACTCCACTGCCAGTCCCGATATGGTCTCCAGCCATTCAGACAGAGAGGTTGTTATGCAGCAGGAAGGCTGGTTACAATAGTTTAATTTTTGTTTGCCTTTGTTGTACTGCACCCAAAATTGGTCAGAATTGGGCAAGTTTTAAATATTGTAAAATAAATAGCGTACCAAGTTTACTTGAATGAAATGTTTGTTTCTTTTTCCTACAGCTTTTATCCAATCAGATAGCATAATAGAAGTCTTACGCTTTGATGAAGGAGGCTTATTACAGGTAAATATTTACTCTTAAATAGAATTATATAGTAACATTTCTTCAAATAGCCTGCTTTACTAGTTGCATTATTTTCTTTAATAAAGGAAAAATAATGGTGGAACAACTGGTCAGACTTGATTTCCTTTTCAAATGGTCTCTTGCAAGTCCGCTGTGTTATTTTGCCAATAAGCATATTTCAGCAAGTGTCTTTTTTGATGCCAAGATAAAAGTTTAAGTGACTAGCTGGATTTTTGGCACAGAGACTTTTGGGGTGAACTCCCCAATTCCAGAATGATTTTATGAAATATCTTTTCAATTAGTTACAGCGCTGAATTGAGCTACAACTTAAATAGCTTATTTATTTTGACTTATTACTCAGCTAACCATGGTTAAAACAAACCATAGCAAGTTATATGGAGTTACCTGATACTTGTTAGTCTTCAGAGAGAATTGTTTTAAAATTTTGTATTTTACTTTTCATTTCAAATGATGCTTATAAAAAGATTTACAGCTCGTCCTTTACTTACAACAGGGATGTCAAACCATCCGGCCCATGGGGTGCTTAGATCTGCCCTGGACACAGCAAAGGACCTACCTGCAGTGCCTCTGCCAGAGAAAATGAAGGCCATTGCAGCTGAGCAGCTCGCAAGGGCTGTGTGCAGCCCTGCCAGGCTCCGTTTTCACTGACAGATGATTGCAGGAGGCTGTCGCAACTGGAAACTGAGCTCGGGAGCCCATTTTTGCTGGCAGAGCGCTCAGGCCACCAAAGGCTCCCCCAAAGTGACGTTAGCTGGCCACGGCCACTCTGGCCATGCCCACCCCAATCCCCTGAGGTCAAACACAACCCAGATGCGGGCCTCAGTGACAACCCTGACTTATAACTCCTCATTTAGTGATATTTTAGAGTTACAATGCCACTGAAAAAAATGAGTTGTGACCGTTTTTCACAACCGTTGCAGCATCCCCATGACTGTTGCAGTATCCTGGGCTTATGTGACCTTCTGAAGTCAATGGAGAAGCCAGTTTCCCTTAACCATTTTACTAATTTAAGCACTATAGTGATTCGCTTAACAGTGGCAAGAAAATATATAAAATAGGGCAAAACTCACTTTAAAAAAGTTTCACCTTGCAACAGAAATGGGCTCAATTGTGATCGTAAGTCGAGAACTACTTGTATTTCATTTCAAAATAGTTTTTAAAATTGTTTTACCCTGACTCATGAAAAGGATGATTCTTTTTTATATTTAATGAGTGCATTTTTGGCTAGGCTTTATATAGCCACGTTATAGTTGTTTCTTGTTGAGCTTGAGCTTCTTTATTCTTCAGCCCCATTTTTTGGGGCTGTTTTCCACTTTCCCTTTCAGGCTGCCAGCTATGTATTTTCTCCTGTCAGAAAACTAGCATTATGATGGATGAAAGAGGCTTGAGTGAGCATGAGGGAGGGAGGGGGAATGTGTCTCACAGCATACAGGTAGTCCTCAAGTTCATTTAGTGACTGTTACAAGTTACAATGGCCCTGAAAAAAGTGACTTATGACTGTTTTTAACACATACAACCAATGTAGCATCCCCGAGAATGGAGACCGGGAGTGGTACGCTCATCCCTCCGGGCTTCCGTTTACAGTGGCAAAGGGCTTTCCTCAAAGCCTTTGCCACTGAGAATGGAGCCCTGGAGGGATGCATGCACCCCTCCCAGCCTCTGCTCTTGGCGGCAAAGGCTTTTTGCAACAACAGCAAAAGGCTTTGCAAATGGAGAGAAGGCTTCGTTGTTTCAGTGGTTTTTTTCCTGTAAAGCATGACCTTTGAAAAAAGTTTGGTTGTCTTACTTTTTCAGAATACTGGAAAATATTGAAAGGAAAAGTTTGCTTCTGTCTGACCATGAGTGAGGATTCTAGAAAAAATATTAGGGAATCTAGTGATTGAGTTTCTGTTCATGCATCTGTAGATTTTTTTGAGTCTTCACTCAGTAGGGCAAAAACAATTTAAATGGCTTCCCTCTTTCTTCTGCTTATCTCTTCCATCTTTCAAATAGCACAACCTTATTCAAGTATTACAAAAAGGTTAAACCTCACTACTGTAACTCTAATATTGAACATAAGTCAGTCCCACCCTAGTAAAATGTTAACTCTTTTTATAATTCCTGACAAGCACTTTCCTCTACTTTCTTTTTCAGTTACCTCATTTTTATTTAATCAGTTCTCTTTCCTCTCAGTGCAGCTATCCTTTATAATTTCCTTCCCCCTTTCTGTTAAGAGGGAATTTTAATGTTATATTATTAAAAATTATAATACTTATTTCATGGACATTTCATATCCATTTTGTAATCGGGACATGATTATTAAACTTTAGATATACTTGGTTAAAATAATCAAGTCAGTATAAAAAAGAAAATAGTGAAACTATAACTGATAAACAGTGCATAAGCAATACTATAAATTATATATAGATCATATGTCAAGTTAAAAAATAAACTAAAATCTGATTTTTTTATGTGAAACTATTTCTGTTTAAAATTTAGTCTATACTTGTTCGTAACACATACTCCTCTGATGCCCTTATATGTAGGATGAGCATTGTTCTTTTTTCTCCTATTTTCTCTTTCCCATTTTCTAGCCAAAAACTTGTACTTTTATCCCAGTACTGCTGAGTTAGTTTAAAATGAGTGAGGGGGTCAGTTTGTAGTGGTTAATGTGCTTGCCTAGAAACCAGGAGACTATGAGTTCTAGTCCTGTCTTAAGCAGGAAAAGTGGCTGGGTAACTTCAGGCAAGTCACTCTTTGGCAGCCTAACCCACCTCAGGACTGTTGTGAGCATTTATTGTTTATCTACAAATTTATTAGTATGTTTGTGAAATTAGATATTCTCTAGTTACAAGTAGTCCTCAATTTACAATTGTTTGTTCAGTGACCGTTTGAAATTTTGATGGGTCTAAATAAAGGGACTTATGTACCCAGAGTTATAGCCACTGCATTCCCCGTGGTCACATGAACAAAATTCAGGTCATTTTGGAAGTAGTCACAATTCTCAGACTCCTTGTGAGTTGAGGAGGTGCAGTGTGGGCCTGGGCCTGCACCAAGCCTTCCAAGGCGTCCCCTACCCCGTGCTAGAATTAACAACCACAACATGGAGAACAGGGATTGTGGTCATCAAGTGAGGCAATCATTTGGGTGGCCTTGCTTAACAACTTTAGGTTCCATTGCAGTCATTAAGTTGAATACTTCCTGTAATGGGATAGACTGCTGATATTCAGTTCTAAATAATTTGAATATTTAGAAGTAATTTAAAAAAAAAATGCTTTACAATTCAAGTTTTCTATTCTTTTTTAGACTGAGACAGCTATTGGTCTCAATTCATATCAACAGAAAAGGTAAGTTGTTTGCTATAATAGAATATTTGATTTAATATCAATATCAATATTGATTTAATATTTCAATATCTTTTGTAATTTCAATTATTTTGACAGTTTGATAAATCTACCACATTGTCTCCAATTATTACTTTTCTAAATCTATTTATGACAGTGGTGGCTAAGAATGCCTTTTAAAAAATTTAAATTGATGCTTCTGTGCTGACATATTGCAACATTGTTTATAGGTGCTTTGGTAACCATTCATTTCAATTATTGCAATCATAGTATGATGGACTACTTTTCAACTTAGTTTCTAAACTTCAGTTCATAAAAATGAAAGTTTCAAAGTTTGTAATGGGATTAGCTAATTTAATCATATCATATTTGTTCTTTGTTAGTTGAATTAACTGCCAATAAATAATCTATTTTCAAGGCCTAAGAAAAGATTTGGAGACTAATTTTTAAAGTTCTGAATGGCTTACAGCTAGGGATGTGCACCTATTCAGAAGGGGGAAAGGTGCTTTGAAGGGTTTGTGAGCATTCCTCCTTAACAAATATCTCCCTTTTTTCAGCTCTCACTACAGGCACATAGTGCCAGGAAAATATATATTCTCCATTAAAGGTGGATATAGCCTCCAGGACTGGGAATGACTCTGTCTGCTCTCTGATAGGACCGAGTCTGCTGATGTCATTAATGTGCGCCTCTGCTGCTCCCTCCTTGGCAGCTATTTGACTCGGTCACTCAGCAGGACAGACGTGCCATTCCGGTCCTCCTAAGAGTTAGATAGTTGATTTAGTATCGTGAGTTTATTTCTCTTTGGATTTTTGATCGTTTAGTTGTGTTACTTCCTGGTAACGTTTTGATAGCCTTTGAGGCTATAATCACCTTCCTGGGGTGGGAATCCCCCCCCTGTTCCTCCCTCGTTATTCCTCCGTTTGAATTGCCTTTCCTCGTTGGTGCCTTATCGATCCAAGGCTTTGTTACCTTAGTTTTATAATTCTTTCCCTCAGGTTAGAATTATGCTTGGCATGCCCACCATAATAGCTTTTTTGTTTGTCATTGAATTCCTTCCAGATGGCTGCCATCTTGTGAAGGAGCCTGTGGTGTATTCTGACACCACCTCCACTCCCCCACCCCACCTCAATAACTACTTTTCTCATCCCCAAAATCTGATTTCAACCATGTTTCCAATCTGAATGTGAAACTGATACTTACAAATTCCTGGCTTTAAAATGCAAGAGCAGAACAGTTCACAACCAGGAGTTTAAAGACCAAATATAAAATTCTTTTCAGGATGACTGCAATATTTTCCATGAAGTTCTTATGGAAGGAGAAAGGTGAAAGAAAGCGGAGTAATCAAAATCCGAGGGATGTTGGAGAAAAGTGGTGTTTAATATTTCTCTGCTTCCGCACTCAAGTCACCTTTTCACATGCAGTATCTTTTGCTGGATTCCAAATTAGCCCTTTTGTCCAGGAAGAAGGTGGGCAGAGAATGATTAATTACTCAACATCCCCCTTCACTGTTTTCCAATTACAACTTCCTTCTAAAAATAGCTTGTGTTGCCTAAAAATGGGTCATAGAATAATCACTGATATAGAATGTTGAGATTTTTGGATGAGGTCTAAAGGTAACCTGGTTTACATATCCAGTCAGCCCTGAAGCTGGCTAGGTGATCTTGAGACAGTTGTTCCCTTCTGCAGTCCAAGCTCTCTGCAGGGTTATTATAAGGGCAAAATAGAAGGGAATCATGCATGCTGGATATACAAATCCATTCTCTAGCAGCATCAGGGATGATCAAGTGCCTTGTTCATGCATTTTTATATAACTTTTATTTTCATTCTCATAAATACTTCAATCCTCAACATCCTGTCAAGTGAACAAACCGAGTCTATAAAATTCGAGAAAAGAGGAGGCTGTTTTCAGGCTGGGGATGTTGGCTGAATGGGCAGAGCTGAAAAGCTCCCACTGCAACAAGAATAAGGGAAAGGAAGACAATATCTTCTTTGCTTTCTGCCTTGCGACTGACCTTAAGGGCAGGCAGCAATTGTCTGGAAATGGCTTCATCACCAGGTCCCGAAAGCCGGCTTTTGATAAGAGGGTTTGGAAGGAGCTCGCCTTAAAATATGGACAGTTTCTGCTCCAGTGCTTTGCAGCCAGGTTCTCAATAGTTACAAAGGGGGAAATGGGCAAAGGCAGCTAGGAGAGCTCCAGAAATAGTTTTAATTACTATACAGTAAAACCCTTTGTCCAGCAAATAGATTAGATAATATCACTGATAACCATTACACAGTGCCATTCCCCTGAGCTAAGGACATTTTCTGAGGTAAGTCATGCCATTTTTGCAATGAAAAAATAAAGTTATGAGGCTTTTACAGAAGCTGAGGTAAGATTCTCCTGTTTGAAGCCCTCCCCACAATCCTGGATCTGATCCAGTAGGGCTCATCCGCAGAGCTGGAGAGGAATGAGTTAAATCAGTCTTGCCTTCTGCCAAGTCCAGCTCATGGTTTCTGTTCACCAGGCTTTGCAAAGTTGGGATGCTACTTCAACACCTCATAAGAACCAGATTGGGAATACCTTGCCCAATGCCCTTTGTGCAGCCATAGTTAAAAATGACACTCTGAGGAACTAGAGTATAAAAACTGGCTATGAAATCAATTCGGCAATAAAAATAATAGCAACAACAGCTCACTGTCTTTATTGACTCTGTCCTTCCTTCTCCTTTTTCTCCCTCAAGAAGGGGTATGATTCGAAGAAGTGGACCAGTGCAGAATATATATTTTTAAAAATATTCAATATGTAATTTTAGGTGCTCCTAAGGAACTGTGCCTCCATCAAGTTGTTGTTGCTTTTTTAAGCAAAAATGTTTAAAGAAAGCCAACTATTTTTATTTTCTTACTTTGACGAAAAGAGACTTTTAAATAAGGTCTTATATTCTAGTCTGTGGTGGGAACTATGGGAAATAAAGCTCTGTTTTGTTTTTTCACTATAGGATTCATTTCATGTCTTGGCCAAATTGATAAAGGTTGACATGGGCTGGTAATTCACTCAAAGTCGGTGGGAAATTGATCCAATTCTAGTGTCGTAGAACACTTTGTTGTCTGCCTTTAAAATGTGAGCAGCAAGTTCTAGTCAAAGTGTACAGCTTAACCGAGTTTTACACTTTGAGTGCAGGTTGCTCTTAGAAAACTTTTCTTTCAACAACAGAAGATTTATTTCAAATTGTGGCCCAAAAAAGAGCCACCAGGTTAGATTGCAAGTTAATTGAAAGACATTTTGGGAAGATTTTAATACAGCTGACTTTCTTCATTGGCTAAATGGGGAAAAGACCAGTGAAGATAAAGATTGGGATAAAGGCAGGGGTGGGCTGCTGGGAGTTTTCAGGGGTTCAGGAGAACTTCTAGCTAAGATTCTGTGCAGTTCGGAGAACCCCCAAATCCCACTCCTGGCTGGCCCCACCAACCCTACCCCTCCCCTTCTAGGAGTCCCCATGTGGCCCATTTTGGATGCAGGTAAGTGCAGGGCACACATGGAGGCTCAGGGAGGGCAAAAAATGGGCCTACCAGAAGTTTGGTGAAACCAGGCCCATTTCTGGCCTCCAGTGAGCCTCCAGAACTTGGGGAGGCTATTTTCGCCCTCCCGGAGGCTCAAGGAAAGCCTCTGGAAGGCAATAATTCACCCCCAGTGTGGTGCAGGAGGCCGACTAGGCCATGCCCACCATGCTCACCCTCACCCAACAACTGGGCAGAGAAGCCCTTGCTAAAAAATTTGAACCCCACTCATGGACAAAAGGAAATGATGGTCCCTGACTGCAGTAGAGGAAAGAATTGATTTTTTTTAAAAACCACCTGTATTTCTCCACTTCGAAAGTAGCAGGAATGGTCTAAAAAAGAAATCGGATGCCATCCTCTGACATTAATTGGGAAGGAGGAATTCTCTCTAGAAGTTTGCCATTGTTCATGAAACAAAGTTCTACTCCTCACTTCAACTAGGTTGCACCACCTCAAATGGCAGATTGTGATTCATCCGCATAGAAAACCTGAATGTCAAAGAAAATTTGCTCATTAGAATCCTCTTCTCCAATATTTCATCTTCTGGAAATAAATGTCTTTATAGAGCAGCACTAACAACAGATAAGTGGATAGTTCACATGCAGCCTGAAGTGTCTCAGTCAGGGCTCAGGTCTATTAGTTCAAGCACAGGCTAAACAGACATACAAAATCCTTTGTCATTGGTCAGGCTGGCTGAAAATTAAAATCCAAAATTCCTGGAGAACACCAAGAAGTCCACTTTTGAACTATTGTGTAGGTCACTTTTTCTCCAATGGTTTTATTTAGTCTGTTGAATTTTTTTCTAACTGTAGAACTTCTCTCCAGATCAGATCATATTTTTGTGCTAAACTATTTAGCACAAAAGTATTTATGAATAGATATAGAGTTAGATAGCAAGAGAACAAAGAAGAGTGTGTCTGTTTAGGGTCAAATGTTAGATTAATAACGGAGAAAAAGAAATCAAAATGTTATATTTTAGTTAGTTGGCAAGTACCGGTTAGTCCCCATCCATGATAAATTTCATTCCCAAGCTGACATGTTTTTAAATGTTAATGTTCTCTGGAGGAAGACATTGCATTCTAGTGATAGAAATAATAGCTTCCAAGCTGAGTATTCTACACAATCTGGATCCAACCCTTGGCATTCAACATGTGTAGGTATTAGGTTTTACTTTCCACCAGAATGAAGAATTTCAGCTGCGTAGTGGAAATAAACTATAAGAAAAAAGGGGAATTTATGAAGAGGATCCGAGTCATGAAGGAAACAGGCTACTTCATCAGTGAAAAACAATGGATAATGAATAATGGTGGTCCATAATGTGGCTTGCATTTTATGAAAATTCACATATTGATTGGAGCATGGTGCTTTCTGGGATGCTTTATTAAGTCACCCCCAGGGTCAGCTGTACAATATGTGTCTGCACTTTGATCTTCTCTTCTTCTTCTTTTTTGCCCAACTTTTGGGGTGAAGAAATAATAAATAGGTTTAAAAAAAGAAGAAGAAAAGGGAAATAACTCTGCAGGAAACAATAAGTTCTATGCCAAACGTTGAAATTCTTAGATGAAAGTCCATGATCAAAAATCCACTCTTTTCTCTGGGCTTCTAAACTATCAATCTACATGCTAAATACTCCCTTCTTGAGAGAGATTGATGGCCTAGAAACATGAAATTAAATTTAAATAAACAAACACACACACAATTTGGCAACCTAGATTACTTGGAAGACTGTATTTTTTCTTTTACTGCCCAAAGTGTTAGAATAATAGATGTTTTAAATAAGCTTACATACCCAGAACTTTATTTCTCTGGATCATAGATTCCCTGAGGATATGCATCTAAGAAAGTCAGGTGCAAAGGTGGGGAATCTATTGCCAATTGAAAGAGGTCAAATTGCACAGCTTTGTATTTGGAGCCTTAAATCATCCTTTGAGGAAAACAAATAAAATATCAAGTAGTGGAAGAAATGGACATGCTGTACACCTGAAATAAATGTTTGCTTTTATATC
>JANHFT010003237.1:163238-176341 GCA_032467955.1 Pseudoxenodon macrops | reverse complement strand
AATTCCCCAAAAAAGATGGCGCAGAACTGGCTCTGTGACATCACCAGCGGCCTACTACCTACTCAGTAGAACTGGTCCAAACAGGTAGGAACCCACCTCTGCCTCCTACCCAACATCCCGTACCCCAGCCAATGCATACACTCAGTTACCATGCACACTAGGTCACCAAACGCACACCTCGGTCATGCAATTACTACACCTTTAATAGCAACACTCCAATGAGCTACCAAGCTGCATCTGCCCTTGGACACTTGGCAGTCCACAGGGGAGGATTCTTATGGCAGTGCTAGATGGCAGTGAAGCCCTGAAAAAGCTATATTTTTATTTATAATGTCCATCTCTAAGGCTGATTATTCACCAATGAATTCCAGAGAAGGTGAAAGGGAAACAGCAGGATTCATATGTGTGTGTTTTCAGGATCAGCAGCATTAGAGTGGGGGACAGGGAATTCTTATGAAGTCAGGGAAGGAGACATGACTTTATTAGAAGAAATAAAACATGCTTTTTGTTCTCAAAACAAAAATAGAGATGAGGCACAGAAATTGCAGTTAGTTGAGCTAGAGCAAGTATGTTCAATCTGTTTTGGACTGAGTCCATAGATTGTCTTGGGATTCCATTTCAAAAAAAAAAGAGAGAGAGAGAGAAAGAATTAGAGGGCCAGGAAGCAGCTTAATTTAATTTAGTTTAACTATAAGAAAATTAAATTAAGTTAATTAAATTCAGTTAATATGATTACTTATGAAGTATTTAAGACTTTCCCCTTCTGTCACATTAAAATTAGAGTTTAGGAAAATGTTTTGGATGGTCTCTGGAGGAGCTACAGTCAGAAGGCTCTGAGCCTCGAGTCAAGAGTCACGAATGGTAGAAACAAAGAGGGACAAGAATGTGAAACCAGGAACATATAGAAGAGAGGCAATGAGCTCTCCGTTCTTAGCAGGGGTGAAATCCAGGAGGTTCTGACAGGTTATGGAGAACCTGTAGCGGAAATTTTGAGTAGTTTGGAGAACCAGCAAATACCACCTCTGTCTGGCCCCAGAGTGAGGTGGGAATGGGGATTTTGCAGTATCCTTCCCCTGCCATGCCCACCAAGCTACGCCCAAAGAACTGGTAGAGAAAAAAATTGAGTCACCCTTGACTCTTAGGCATAAGCAAGTGAGCGGTCCAGGACACAGCTGATCCTGGATTCCGTTAACTACATCAGAATTTTTATGTCTCCATAAAGACAAAAAGAAACTAGGTCTTCTTGTAATAAGACCAAGTTTTACTCACCAAATGGGAGAAAATCCTAAAACGTTTCCCTTCTTTCCTCCCTCCCTCTCTCCATAAATCTTAGGGTACTCCCACTACCAAGTATACAAATGTCTCCCTTAACAATTCCATTCTGGCTCTAACCCCATTGGCACTTGACCAATAGTATTCATCAGTATCCAAATTATTGCCAGAATAAAATATCTTAGACCTTTCAGACTGCAACCTAGGTATGTTCATTTGGAAAGAGCAAATTAGGTTTATGCTAAGTAAACGTGTGTTTGATTGTATTCTTAACAGTCAACATTACGTTAGATTGCCATGTCATTTATTTTTCGTAAAATGTTTGAGAAATCATACAATTGTTCCAGCTATCTATTTTCCCCTACCTTTATTCTCCAATAGTGTTAATCATTATTAGATTCATTTGGCTGCATAATGCATATGCAATCTTTCAAATACTGTGAGAAGAAAAAACTGTTCTTTCCCAGATAAGTGACTACCCTTTATTTGATCTGCTATCTTCCCCATTAAATTATCAATTGATTCTTTGGGACTGAGATAGGCACTATGCTGATAAATCAAATATGTAGGGCTAGTTGTCACTAGTACATCTATTGTACATCTTGTCTATTTCTATAATGGAGGTTAAGCTATTTATTTGTCCACTAGCTTTATATCTCACCATTCTAGCCATGCAAAGCTAAAAGCATGTCGCAATAATTAAGAATAAAAATAATGAATTGCAAAAATAAAAATAAAATAGTTAAAATGAGAGACAAAACTACAATCAATGTCCTTAAAATTCAGCCTAATTAACAACTGAAAGCTTGGTTTTGCCATTTCCCTGAATTCTGGGAGATTAATGGAGAAATGTACCTCTTTCCATGTGCCAGGTCGATAAGCTTCTGGCCCTGGGGAGAATTGCAGAAAGGCCTCTCCTGCTGATCTAAGCTATGGAGTAGATTCATAGTAGGAGCAGCAACCCCTCAGGGAAGCCATTTGGTATTTTAAAGACCAAGAACATGTTAAATTCTCCCTAACAAGCAATTGGTAGCCACCGAAGTTCTTTCCATTCAGAATTCATAAGATCTGAGTAACCTTGTATCACTTAGCAGCCATCCGACTACCACAAATAATAGAAAAATAGAGTGTTGAGAAAAGTAGGCAAGAACCCTTATTATGTGAAGTTATTCCCCATGCTATTTATTATCTAAAGTGGATATTAAGTAAGTGCTAATCAGTAGAACTCGGAAACATCAGTACTTTTCTATTCTGTGTCTTTAAAGACCAATTTTTATCTCATAGAGTGTCACT
Organism: Pseudoxenodon macrops; assembly: GCA_032467955.1. Lineage (NCBI taxonomy): Eukaryota > Metazoa > Chordata > Lepidosauria > Squamata > Pseudoxenodontidae > Pseudoxenodon > Pseudoxenodon macrops. The sequence continues at coordinate 173,776 of JANHFT010003237.1, read as the reverse complement.
GTCAGAAGGAAAACCACTGCCTGCACAGTTTTGATCTTTATAGATATACCTCCTGGCATCTGAATATTTTTTCCAAGGCCTTGCAAAACTACTGGTTTCTTTACTGAGTTGATCCTAAAAGGCAGAAGCTATCCATCTCTTCAATGTCTTTATTGTCAGTTCTAAGGCTGATTAATGTACATGTTGTCATTGTTTAATCCTCTTTGTATTTAATTGAGGCCTCATTGTTTCACAGAGTAACTTAATTTTCATTACAAGAGCTTGCAGATCATTTGTATTTTCAGCGATCAAAGAAGTTTAGCTATCGCAAGAACAAGAGCAACTTTATTGATTAACCATAAAGCCATATCAAAATATGAAAAATTAAATAAAAACATCTGTAACAGTAGAGCTAAAACAAAATTTAAGCTCATAGAAACTTATTACCTTTACAATTAGCATAATTAGATCTATGGATAGTTCTCAGTTAATGCTAGAAATTGGGAATAGGAACTCTGTTGCTAAGCAATATGGTCTTAAAGTATGACATCGCATGAATTATGATGGCACTTCCATTTCAGTTCAAATCCTGTGTGATCATTAAGTGTGAAATCACATGATTGCCATATGCAAACTCTTGCTGGCTTCCAGATTAACTTTGCTCGTCGGAAACCAGCAGCGAAATGTCGATCACATGACTGCAGGGTGCTGCAACTATCACAATTGTAACTCAGTTACCAAGCACTCAAATTGTGGACCATGGGAATATTGTCAAGGACCAGTTATAAGTCTTCTTGTTCAGCACCATCAAAATTTGAGCAAATTTGAACAAATAATTATTAATTGAGGACTACCTACACATATGCAACTCTCAATTATATTGTTTTATTCAAAAAGGTGACTTGAGATATTTGAGTTCTGACCACACAAAATGTCATTCTGAGACATGGGTCCCAGAGAATTGTTCCATCTTATATATGGTTCAAAATAATAATCTCTTTCTGTACTTAATACAACTGGCACTCAATACAATATATGCCCTATTTATGCAGTATCTGGTGCACCACAGCTACATGCATGTTCCTGATAAGGAGATGGATTAAACTTTCAATGTTTTACAGTTATGTCTAGCTGCTCAAATCTCACATAGGTAAACACCTTCCAAAGATACTTGGAAATTTTTAATAAGTGAATACCTTTCAGTTTAAATACTACATTTATAGCAACTCATTAATTTCAACACACCAGTCTTAATGAAAGTACCGTATTTTTCGGAGTATAAGACACATCTTTTTCCCCTCCAACAGGGGGTGGAAATGTTGGTGCGTCTTATACATCGAATACAGCAATTTTGGCCTCCTGAAGCCCCACCCCTGCATCCCATTTTTACAAAAAATGGGCCCGTTTTTCGTAAAAACGGTGTGCACAAAGGGTTTGGGAGGCTTGCAGACTGTTGCTGGGGGAAGGCAAAAACTCCCCCGTTTTTGCGAAAAACGGGCCATTTTTCATCCATTTTTTGCAAAACATGGGGTGCGCAGAGGGTTTGGAGGCCTGCAGAGTGTTTCTGTGGGCTGGGGGAAAACAAAAACTTTTTTTTTCTTATTTACCTCTTTGAAATCTTGGTGCGTCTTATACTCCGAAAAATACAGTAGCTACATCTTTTTTAGCTCTATGTCAGGGATTCTTTGTGCAATAATTTTCTTAACTTTTTGTCCAGGTACTGCTAAGCAAAAGGCAAGAAGCCACACTCCTAATGTAATTTGTAAGTCATGCTGGCATTGGTATTGTATGAAGACTGACCTCTTCCAGTCTGTAGACTACTGTGCATGGTTTTCCAAAAAGCTATCCTCTGCTTGAGGAAAGTGAGGTTTTGTAAGCATTTTATAGGTTCCCGGGTAGCCTTATTTATCCAATTTCCATGTTGGAGCTAACTCGCTGAAACCATTGTGTACCTTCCTGGATTCTTTTTCTTTCTTGGCTTTTGTTTAGCTTCCTTCCCTTCTCTTCACTCTTCTCAGCAATTTCCAGGTAAGTCAGTTCTGACATTTAGTTTGCTTTCTCTTTTCTTCTTTCTTCACTCTTAACAACATACTTAAGTTGATTTCACAGGTCCCTATCTGCATTTCTGTCAGTAGAGTTCAGAGTGATTCCTGATGTTGAAAGTAGGCATTTACAGATTTATTGGCCAGGGAAATTGGTCAGTTTTGTTCTTTTACTTTAGTTTCACAGACAACTGTACATGGACTAGTCTCTGTTCTCTATTCTACAATCAATCCCTGTCCACCTCTTTGCAATTATAACTGAGATCTTCCACCTCCTTGTGCCAATCATATTGTCAATTGATTACTGGGTATTCTCTTTAGTGATACCCAAATATGTAAGAATAATTTTCATTACAAACATGTGTTAAGAATGAAGAAATAATTGGATTGGCAGAAACTGATAAATTATTCTCTCGCTTCATTCCAGTTTACTAGACCATTCAATCCATCTACATTTTCCTCCTTACTGTTTTCAGTTATGGCATTCCAGCCACAGGTGGCATGTCCTGCTTGCATGTTCTGCCGATTTCAGATTGAACCTGACCATAAAATTCATCAACTTCCTTTTCTTCTGCATCCGTACATAAGTTAGGATAACCATTATACTTAAGGGGTGATGATGAACCGAATTGGTATTATCCGGGTAATATCTTTGCCATGTCTTTTTCAGCTATGAAAGCAATGCCACTCCTTGTTTTTTGTGCCCTGAATAAAAACAGTATGACTTTCTGACATAAATGTCCATTTGTACACCATTTCAATTCAATTCAGTGCTTAAAATGCCAATGTGGTGCTTAATTCATTCTATCCCTCACGGTGTTAAACTTACACATGTTCATGCTTCTTACATTCCATGCACCAACTGTAATTCTGCTTTTACAGCTTCAGAATTTCTTCTGCTGCATGGCCACATCAGCAATTGAATGCCTGGAAGGCTTTAATCTAGCTGCATCATAAACACCATTAGCACATCAGCTGTTCCTCAGTAGAGGTTTGAGTGGCATCCAACATGAGTCCATCATCTGGAACTAAATCATCTATTTTGTTTATCCATGTGGTTTTCTTGGTAAAACACATAAGTGATTGCCTTCTGCCACACAGTACAAATTAATGCCTTTTGCCATTGTCAATGAAGTGATCATTTGCTTCTATCATCTCTCATGTAGCTGATCATCCCAGCTGCCCAGCTAAAGGAAGCAGACACTTGTATTGGGCAACTGGGATAACCTTTGCACCTTGTACATCCACAGTGTTCTTCATTCATTCCTCCAAAAACATCCCTTCCCATGATAAAGCAACATTCCTCCTTGGGAGGGAAGAATGAAAAGCAGATAGAAAACAACAACAACACGAAGTCATTTAAAAGATCAGATTTTCCTGCAAGTAGTCCTTCTAAAAGTATGCTGGAGGACATGAGAGATATTTTCCTGGCTTTCCAGAAAAATATAAGCAAGTCTCTTAAGGGGAAGCAAAATGCCTGCAATAAAGGTGTTAAATTAGGCTTGTTGACCTTACACACTAAATTTAGTCCACTTTTATCTGATGCTAACGTTTTGGATCTCCTATGGTGCTAAAGGACGGCATCCTAATAAAACGAATTCAATATAAATCATGCCTTGTGTATAGACGCATAGAAAAACTGTTCAAACCAGGTCATAAACAGGAACCGGGAATGTGGGAGTTCACTGCGAGAGTCAAACAGGCTGGGATGTTAACGGGCTTGATGAAAATGTCTCTCCATGGAAACACCACATGTTCACTCCTTCTTTCTTCCTGAAGGAGGTTTCATCAGCCTAAGGCAGCAAATTAAAAGGGCTGTTTATGTCCTCCCCGACAAGGTTCACCAGCAAGATGCCTGGATTTTTCATCTTATAAATAAGACAACTACAGGAATCTGAACAGTGACCAATTCTTCCTCACTGGAGATGAAGTGTAAGAGAGGATAATGAAAAACAGGTATTCAGGGAGATCATCACATGTAGGAAAAAGGGAAGGCCTAAAATAGTTATCTCCAAAGTTTTCCTTTTTCTGGTCTATATTTTTCATTCATGAACCAATTTTTATAAACAGCATTACATAGGGTGGTAGAAGAAGAATTATCAGCATCATTTCAATTCACATTTTTAGGCCACATTACTAAATTAGAAAATGTTCCTTTTCTGCTACTCCCAATCATATTGTTGCTGGGTTCATGACTTTTCTTTCTTCAGTTACAGCCTTATTTCAAAATTCATAACCCATAATTATAAAAACAGGGCAGGTATTTATATCCCATAATTAAGCCTTAAAAAAATCGATGTGATTGGAATACATGGTTGCTAATCTAGTCTGTTTTTATTGTTTAAAAAATCTTGCTGTGAGTCTGGAAAAAGCCTGATTCAGATCTATGAGATTTATACTCCATAAATATATCTCATAAATTAATGCATCATTTGAGATTTATAGTTTTATTTATATGTTCAAGCCAAAATGAAAGGAGCTTTTCTAAAATGATGAATTATTCTCTATAAACTGACATCAATATTTTCCTTTCATCGCTGATCTATCTATCTTAATGGAAAATATGCTTTTGGATTGCTCAAATATACAACTATTCTAAAAAAGAGCTATTGCTCTTCCTGTCATACAGATTAGGAATAGAAAACGAGGAAAAGTGAGAGATTATAGCTCTGTGGCCGAGTATTATATACACTTAGCTGTCAAATATTCCAAGTTGAATCCCAGGTACGTCTGGAAACATTCATCTGTCAGACAATTTTTTGTCATCTGGTGTAAGGAGTAAGTTCACACATGTTAAACTCTCTTCTTTTGATAGTGGTTTGTGAGTAAACCACAGTTTCTGGGACAAAACCAAAACTATATACTGTACATAGCATTATGGATTTCACTGTGTGAGAACCTAAGGCTGAACCTGATTCATGAAACCATGGTTAAAGAAAGTGTGTTGAATTCTTAGCTGGGGACTCATTTGTACAAATGGCATTAAACTTTTTGACTTCTCCCGTATAATTATGTTATCATATGGAAGGAAAATAAAACTTCAAGCTGATGAAAATAAAATGTACGGTATATGCTTTCAGAGGGAATAATAATACAAATGTTGTACCCATGTCAGAGAAATTGTGTTTATATGAAGGTTTATGATCTTGATCTTGTCCTCCACAGTTTTGTCATGATCCATCACAGGCTGAGATCACCTTGGGCAGACTGAATGCCTATATTCTGATTATGATCCCATTCAGATGTGAACTATTCAAATCAGCTCACATTCTCATTATGCAAAATCAGGTTGTGCATCTCCACTACAAATCTATCTATGTGGCTGCTAGGAGTCGAAAATGACTTGATGGCATGTAATCAATCCATCAATCTTCAGCTACAAATTCTGTCTATATGCACAATGTTACGTGCAATTTATGTTTGAGAAATTTGCCTTTTAAAATATTTTTAATGTAAAAACATTCCACAAATATTGTACAGGCATTTTAGTTTTTAATGATTTCCAACATGCAGCTTTTTTAATCAACAGCTACATATGACCCCTGATTTCCACTAAGACTTGATATGGTTAAACGTGATATTCATATGCTATTTGCTCAACTTCAGAATTAGAAGCCAGTCATTCTTCATCCTGAGTGCAATTAATAAAAGGCAAATCAAACAAGCCTTGCTTCATTTATTATTAACATTCCACCCAGTGGTGGGTTGCTCCCGGTTTGGCCTGGTTTGGCCGAACTGGTAGCAGCGGCAGGCTCCGCCTACCCACCCACCCATCATCAAAAATGCTCTGTGCATGTGCAGAAGCATAGTGCGCTTGCAAAGTGAGAGTGCCTGTGTGTTCATGTGCCCGCGCGCTACCAATACCGAACCTGTAGCACTGGAATTTGAAACCCACTCATGATTCCATCACAGAAAACATTCATGGATGGAATCTGCATTTTATGAAAATCTCATTTTAATGTTTTAATAGATGCACTATTACAATCAAATGTATGTTCAGAGAAGCAAAAATTAGAAAATTGAATTCAAGAGGGTAGCAGATCTTTAATTTGTCTAAAGTCCATACATAACAGTAAAGGAACAATTAGCTATCACTCAATAGTTTAAGACTATAATATCTATCTATCTATCTATCCATCCATCCATCCATCCATCCAGATCCATCCATCCATCCACCTACCTACCTACCTACCTACCTATCTTACTCTTTCTTTTCTACTTTCAACTGTGGAACTGAAAAACAAAAATACCACCATAATTTCAGAGACCTTGAATTGTAGTATAGTATTATTATAGGACAGCAAATGCCTAAATGAATTTTCAATACAGCCTGGATTATATAAATCTTGTTGCGATCTTTATTTTTAAGAGAATAATATTAAGAAAAGTTGTGGCCATAGCTCCACAAAAAAAAGGTTTTCCTGATTTATGCCAGATGAACTGAGATTCCACTAAAAATGCCTCTAATTCACCATGAGGATCATATAAAGATCTCAAATTCCTTGATTCCAAGTGGTTTGGATATTTATAGTTAATTATAAATGAACACATGGTCCATAGCAAATGTACAGCCAATCTCCTTTCTTCTGTAGTGATGTTACGTGGCAGTGACTGGCAAGAAACCTAAGCAACAATCTTTCTTTTGGTATTTTTTTCCGCCAAAGGCATTTTCCAAGCCCACCCATACAGTGTATTAAAACAGTTGGAAACAGTACAGAATTAAAGAAGTGATTACAGTTGTTACCCAACAATCTAAGCCTGCATAACTACACCTGATGCCAACTAGGTTTTTTTCATTCAGCCCAAACACTCAACACATGGTCACATTCCAAGCAGTTGCAATAATGTGGCTGCACATTGCTACTGTGCGCATGGATTTGATTATGTGAGTCTCATCCCTCTAGTTTAGTCCTCTTTTGTTTTTCAAATAAGGCTACTTAAACACCAAGACTTTCTGGAGCAGTGATGGTGACATGCCACAACATTTTGGGTTACACCCCAGCATTTACCAACCCTAGACAACAACTATTCTCCCTATTTGAGTTTCCAAAGAAACTGGACACAAATACAAATATACATATACAAACCTGTATCATCCAAATGGCTTCTCAACATCCGTGTCAGCAAGTGATTTTCATCTTCAGAACTGTGTTTGGTGATGACATAAAAAGGAGAACAACTTAAAAACTGCAATAAGAGCATGGGAGATGCACAATTAAGTGGACTTCCAACCACCAGAGTGGTTACTTGTGCAACGAAGCTCATTTTCAAGATGCAAGTGTAGAAGATATTCTTGACCACAGTTTCCAAAATGAACACACCATCAGGTGGTGTGAAATCAACTTTTGCATTCATGTGAACAAGAAATACGTTGAATTATAAATTAATATGTAAAGAATTGTTTATTTTTTGTTCAGAGCATGGGGGTGACACACTAGCTAGGAGAATCAAGTTAATCATTTTCCAAACTTTTGGCCCACAACAAACACAAAATGTTCACCATCACTGTTCTAGAAAATCCTGTTGTTAGAAACAAAGAAAGCATTTATATACAAGAAGGGGAAAATACGGTTGGAACAGAACCTTTATCTCATTAACTCTGGATTTTTAAACCTATTTTTTGTCATTCAGTGACAGTAGTCACAAAGCCTTCGAGAAGAACTGCAGTGTTCAAACCAGGCTGGATTAAACTGATTAAAACTTGTTAGCCATTGCTTTTTCTAGGCATTCACTCTTAGTCATTTCTGTCTCAGGAGGTGGCAGTTCCTAGCTGAACATGAGTAGGTACTTCTTGGATCCTTTTGGAAGTTAGAAATGAAGGCTAGAAGTCAGATTCAGTGGTTACAATCCAATAACATGCACAGCAAAAGTGAGAAAGGTTTAATCTGTTACACCACGGAAGAGAAGAGACATAAAATTAGACCTTCAAAACTGAAGTTAGTGTAGATATTAATAGTATAGATGGATTGTAGCTATGAACTACATGGATGGTGGGGGGCAGAAAGAATGAATGAGAGAGATGGCTTGCTTTTTACACTCTGAAGCTGTTAGATTTCTTCTCGGATGACTTTTTACCTCTTGTAATCAGCATTGTTTATCCAACAGTTGGATCCTCCAATCATTGCCTGTGAGACTCCTAATTCCTGTAGCAATCAAAGTCATCTACATGCTAGACTGGCAAGTAAAACAATCAGCACCTCAACTTCCCAAAGGGAAGTAAGGGCAAACCAGAGGTCTCCTCGGGATCCTACATTTTCCTCAAAATGACAAAAGCTGCCAGTACAGCTTGGCCCCATACACACATATAGCAATAGCAATAGCACTTAGGTTTATATATCTCTTTACAGCCCTCTCTAAGTGGTTTACAGAGTCAGCATATTGCCCCCAACAATTTGGGCCCTCATTTTACCAACCTTGGAAGGATGGAAGGCTGAGTCAACCTTGAGCCTGGTGAGATTTGAATTGCCAAATTGCAGGCAGCCGGTAAATCAGTCAGCAGAAGTATCCTGCAATACTGCACTCTAACCACTGCGCCACCATGGCTCATATACTGTATTTTCATACACTTACAAAAGGGACAGAGCTTGAATTGCATCAGCATGACCTTGTCTACATAATTTGCCTTCCTTGACACCCACACATGGATGCTTCTGCATTTCCATAATACTTGCAAAACATTTGCATGGATGCAGTTACTAGAAATCAAACTTACTTCTAATCTGGTTTCTCTTCAGTTCAGAGAAACTCGCCTGACAGGTGTTTTTAGAAATAATTATTATGGGGAAAAGTTTGAGGAGATTAAAAAGCAAAATGAACAAGGGCAATGTCCAACTCTTAATTTGGTTTCCCCAAACCTTGTCTTCTTCAGATATGTTGTACCATAATCCCTAAGCAACTATCTTTATGTAAGCATTGTACTACTTTTCTGGGAAGGCACTTCTTTTATGTTTTTTTAAAGTAAGAATTATGATTTGAATAAGACTTACAGTGCCTACAATTCATTTTTCTAATGGGCTTGGGTAAAACATATCCAGCTGACTATGAAAGTTCAAAGTTCAGGATAGGACATCAGTATGATGATCCTGAAGTAACCGGGATGCCACTTATGAAACCAGTGTGTGAAAAACAGATCTTTGTAAACAATTTATCTCCTCAAAAGCGCTGCCTTCTTAAAATTATTATTGGGCTTGATCGTATTCATTCATTTACCATTTTTAGTTCTTCACACATGGAGCTTATGATTTAGGGTCCAACCGCTTCTTAAACAAAATTGTGATGATTGATTGGGAGTGATTGCCGATTTCTCAGGCAACAATCCCAATCTTCCTTGTGATTCTCTTCCACCACACCTCCTGAAATCACACTGCAAAGCAAACGATTGTGACATGACATTCAATCCTTCTTTTTTCCATTTGAGCAAAACACCATCCAAGTCTTATTACGCAACTGTGGGGATTAAGAAAGCCAGACAGATGCTCAAAAGCGCATCTGTGTTATTAAGGCCCAGGTATTTGGAAAAAGTCATTTTTCCTTCCTCGGGGGAAATTCAGAAGACTAGACTTGTCATTCCATATCAACCTTCCTAACCTGGTGCCTTCCAGGTATGCTGGCCTCTAATTGTCATCATCTCCAGCCAGCATTCCTTTGGGAAATGTACTGCACCATACCTGGAAGGCAACAGACTAAGGAAGGCTGATTTACCTCCCGTCCCTCAGAGTCAAACCAGGACAGTTAAAAATGTAAGAAGAGTCACAAAGCCACAACATATTGGATTTAATAAACTTGGACTTTTCCTTGTTCCGATTGTTCTCCTTCCTATCTATCAGCTATTTCCTAGCCTCTGAGTCCTGCCCAGTTCAATATTAGATCCCATATTGCAGCTTGAACCATTTAGATTTCTAGAATTTCTGCCTACATCCCTTTCAGCAAGATTGATGCCCTGTCAATAATTCATCATCATCTTTGTCAAAAGGAAGTGCTATTTCAAATTGCTAATTTTTCTTTAGGAACATACATGCTTCTTCTTAACTTCAGGAAGAAAGAGAAGTATCTGTAAATTATGATCACAGGTCATTGGTGCTCTCTGAGCTTGCTTGTTTTCTTGCAAATGTTTCATTACCCAAAGTAGGTAGCATCATCAGTGCTAGTAAATTATTATACATGGAACATATAAAACAGGTAACAAAGAAACAATCCTCTGAGCCTTGAGGGGAAACACTGTACAAAGTGAATAAAGTGTAGCACTGTTTATGAATGAAAAAATAATGCCACATCGGTTATCTTGGCATTTTATTTTATTTGTATTTATTTATTTCATCGATCATATATTAAAAAACAGATACAAGTATAAACAATATTATGAATACATGAGATGGATTCAGATAAAAAGGAACAATAGGACAGGTAAGCATGCTGGTGAGCTTATTCACGCCCCTTAAACACCTCTTAGGAATGGGGTGAGGTCTACAGTAGACAGTCTAAGGTTAAAGTTTTGGGGGTTTGGGGAAGAAACCACAG
>JANHFT010003237.1:140378-156939 GCA_032467955.1 Pseudoxenodon macrops | reverse complement strand
CTATCTATCTATCTATCTATCTATCTATCTATCTATCTATCTATCTATCTACCTACCTACCTACCTACCTACCTACACACACACACATACATGAATGAATGAATGAATGAATGGGGGGGGGAAATTTCTTGCTCCAAATCTAAATTAAATTTAGCATCTATATACTGTATACTGAAAAAGGATATTGTATTGCTAGAAAAGACATGCATAACCACCATGATCAAGGAATTGGAGCAACTGTCCTAGGGCTTCCTATTTTAGAAGAAAAGCAAAATAGAGGGTAAAAATTATATCTGGGGTGAATCAATAAGGTAGTTTTTCTCCTCCCCCCCTTTTCTTAACAGCACAAATCAATATTGTTTAATAAATAATGGGAAATTCAGGTTGGATAAAAAGAAATACTGCACACAGTACTTACCTGACATATAAAATTTACAAAAGGTGTAGTGAAGATAATATCAACATTTAAAAGGAAAGAGACGAGGAAACAACAGCAAGGTGGATGGGCTCAGTAACAATGGATATACCACCAAGAGCCTTGAAGGGCCAGGTTGGGGACAGATCATTTTGGAGCATGTCTATCAACATGACTACTAAGAATGACATTGAAATAATCAGTCAATCAGTTTAACTAATCAATGGCTCCTTGCCACAGTAATAACTATGTCTCTTGCTGGATAGCATAAGTAGGAATCTTTAGCATCTGAATGGCCATTCCAGAATCAGAATATGCCTTTGGTTACCCACCATGGTGCTTCTTATGATATGCTAGCATGGTTGAAGTGTTGCTAAGGTTCTTACGATGGAGATAACAGAAGAAGCAGCCACTTAGATAAGCTGCTGTGTGCAGTATGAAGCATTGGGGCCCAGACAAAGCCTTAATAAATCCAAGAGAACTCTGCTTCTTTTGACAATTATATGTCTAGACTAAGCAGTCATGTACAAAATAGGAAAACAGCTTTGACCTCCATTTTGGTCTCAGTTAATTTCCCCATGCTCTCAGCCAACACTTTTGCCCCAAGGCCAGACTTCTGAGGTAGCCCTCAGCATCTCTGAAAAGGATTGTTTTTGGAACTGGGAAAGAAATGGGAGATTTTTCTTCCACTAGAACAGTAGGGCTAACATTTTATTTGATTCACACTGCATGCTTCTTCTCTACTTTATCTCAATCATTCTGTCAGGATATAAGAAAGTATGATAGGAAGTAGAACTGCATGACTAGCTCAAATTTTAAAAAAAAATTGGGCTCCTTTTCTTCCTTTCCAGCTAGCATGAAAAGATGTGAAAAGATGACCAAGAACTTCCAGTTGTATAATATCTAGTTATTACAAAATGGATATAAAATTAAAACTTGCTTCCTGAATGATCTTGCTTTGTGTTCCCTTCCCTTTCAATTCTTCCTTTTATTTCATCCCTTTTTAGATTTTAGGGAGGGCTCTTGAATTATTAGTAATTTAGTTTGGGAGCCATTCTAGCAAAGGAATGGTTATAATTTTAACCCTTTGGTCCAAGTCACCAGCATTCATCCCCTTAACAGAGGAATTCCCTATTTCTGTAAATATTTGTAAATATTTTAATAGCAATTAAAATCATCTTCTACTTTCTCTTCCCCAACATGCACACACGCACACACATGCACACAAAATGTAAATTGATGGATTAATTATGGTTTCCTTTTAAGGGAATTTAGAAATTGCTAAATGCAATCACCCAATTGTTGCAACTCTCTCTGGAAAATTAAGTGATTTCTGTTCATTCAATCAAGGCAATTGCTTTTTTAAAAATTTGTCTACTACCAAATCTTAGTACTACTTCCTTTTGTACAAAACGTGCAAATTAATTTTGACAAAATTACTTCTAAAAGCACATTCTTTTAATACAGCTTTTTATGTTAAAATTACCTAAATAAAGATTTCAAAACTCAATCAAATCTGTCTGAATTCCATTTCATTTGTTAATTTAATGAACGTTACTCAAATAACAGAATAAGGCAGGAATGTTCATCAGTCCTTCTGTATCCTGCAACATCACTGCAAAGGTTATTTATTATATTGCTTTTAATGTTTTTAATGTTTAATTATATTATTACTGCAAAATTCCTCATTTAGCAAGTGCGTTTTTTAGTGGTCATTCACAATTAAGATGTTGGATTTAGTGCCATTTTACTTAGCAACCACTTCATTTAACAACCTTGTCCCAATTGTAAGTCACTAGGTGAGGAATAGCTGTAGCACTTATTCTGGTTCGGAAGGAAACAGTAAGAAAAGCAATTCACACTCTATTCTGGGCACCAAAAGAACACTGATTTTTCAATTAAATGGCCTCAAATTAGGAACATACATAGGTACTAGATTTCATTAATGATATGATCTATCAGACTTCAGGAAAGAGGTTGGAAATCTACACTGTGCAATGCCTTCCAAGATTATGGAAGCTACTGATCAGAAGAGAAAACAAGTCTAAGGGCTGGTTTCATCCTTCATACTAAGGCATGATTTATTTTTGATTAGATTGTGTGGATCCAATCCTTGTATCTTATTCAACAAAGTGTGATGTAGTACAACCTGCAAACCTAACCAATACCGATATGTTAGTGACTACATTCACACTTAATCCTAAATCACAATTTATTATTATGTGGATAAACCTCTATAAGCCAGGCCAGACAGTCAGGCCTTGAATTTCTGTATTGTCATTATAGCCCCACTAAATTCAGCCGCTAAATATATCACAAAATATTTGGCTTAACTCATAGACTGTTTAACTGAACAAATCAGAGTCTGATTTATAGCATGGTTCTTGGTTCATATATAAATAACAAACCAAGATAAGTCTTCTTTTTTGTTGCAAGGGAGAGTACAAATCAAGGCTTGCACAGACTTGTACACATGGTCGTAAATCATGTCTTAGCATTCTGTAGCAACCAAGTCAACCCTCACCCACCCCCAAAAAAAGAGCCAGTAAGAAATGACATGCAAAATGAATTCTCAGGCAACATGAAATAACTATTTCATTGAAAAGATACTTTACTCTCCAGGCAGATGAGAAGTCAGGTCTCAGTATCTAGCTAATAGCAAAATTTGAAAAAGAGCAGCTGATTGGTCTTTTAGATGCATGACATGGACATCAAACTGAGCTTTAGAAGGAAATAACACTGCATATGTTATCAAGCCTGCAAGAAATTAGAGAAGCTGAAGAATAACTGCTTTCCTCTTGAGAAGTTCAAGATAACAGCAAATATAACAGTGATTGAGCTTTTTGACATTCGGTATATTTATTGTACTGGATATTTACTAGCATGACATACTTTTCATACCGATATGACCTGGGAAGGAGTTAAAAAAATTGAGTGGCAATTTGGTCAATCTTGAGCAAAAAGCAGTTTTGCTTTAAAAAAAGAAAGCAATGTATGCCACAAGCCAATATGTATATACCGTATGTATATACATACATTTCCCTATGAATTATAATATAATTGGTTTTTACTTTTTACTTGTATTTGTAGTTACCCTTTAATTGTATTAACAATGCTACATATCTGGATAGGTGTAATATATAGAATGCAACAATTCTGGTAGCCAACTGTAGATTTGATCTGTAGTTTTTCTATCTGCCAAGCTAAATCATTTGATCTGTTTCTTCAAGTCAGCAGAAATTTCTAAGATATCCAGCCTTATACACTCTGCTCATGCTTCTAAATGGATTATAAGACAAACCTCAAAGATTTATTGTAGGCAGTAAATATGTCACTAATGCAGAATTACTGGACAGAACACATATAACTGGTGCCAAAAAAGCTTTTAGCTTTGTTGGTGAACTGGATTCTTTACTGCTGAGAAAATGAATTAATGGAGGGATTGGAGTAGGGGAGGGGGAATCTTTCCCGTCTTTGCTAGTAAATCAAACACATGATACTTTTAAAGGCAGGCAGGAGTAAGAAAAGGTAGCCTTAGAGATTAACACAAGTCCAAGTATTTATAGGAAAACATACTGTACTGGAAGTTATAAATAATTATTAAGACACGTAACATTTTTCCACTCCGCAAGGAAAGAGTCGGTTGGCACAAAATTCAAACTTTTTTTTTTTTTAATGAAAAAGAAGGAAAGGATCATCTTATTTGAGAATTGAACTGAGATCAAAACATCTACTTTGAAAACGACAATATCATTTTGAGTAAAAACTATGCCTTGGTATTATTCCTCAAGGTTTTGCAAGGTAAGCAAATGAGATGAAGAACAGATTAGCTCCAATGGCAGCTTTGCCTCAGGGCTACCATATCTGGTCCGCAAAACTGTGGATAAAGGGCAACAAAGAAATACCGAAAGCCCTGTTTTGCTGCCATCTAGAGGTCATCAAGATTCTTACAACCCATATATACAGTAGTGGTCCAGCTTTTTGCTACAGGAACATCTGCAACAAAGTGATCCCTCAAACAAACAGCAAAAGGTGATTCCCCACTTGCAATAGAAGTGAAGCAAGTCGTAGTACCATCTCTGTTCTCCACCATGTATATGGTACAAGTGAGACACAGGTTTGTTGTTCTCCAATGCTGCTCTGTTACCTTCAGAGTTCTTCCTGTCAAAATACTGACTAGCAGTTAAACCAGACAGACTGTTTACAATAACAATATAGAGAGAACTGTACTACAGTGTTTTCTTACACTGACAATTACATACTTCATGGAAAAAGCAAACTGAAAACTGCATTTGTAATGTGCAATAATCAATATTTAACTCAATTATACTTTGCAGCATTTCTGCAAACCATTTTCTCAACATGAGAAGAAATTTGCATGGTAGTGAACATAAGAAACTTACCAATTCCTGTTTGACTGGATGTTCCTTTGGATTTATTCCTTGGGTAGCAAGGTACACTGCAAAGTGGATTTATTGTTATCAGAATTAATTAGAAAGATGTAGCAATATATTCTTCACTATGTATTTAAAATACAAAAATACATTATCACTTGCATGACTGGAAAGGTCCTTTGCTAAATCCTTAATAATCAAAATGTAAAATGTTTAAGACTTGAGAAACGAGTATATTTTGGTATTACAAAATTAAGTGCAGGTATAAGTGCAAGCAGCTACACAAGAAATAATTTGCTTGCTTGCTTGCTTGTTTATTTATTTGATAACCTCTCACGCAAGTAGCCACACAAAATAGTTTGATATTTATTTAATTGCTAAGATATCACTCAGTTCCAGAAATTCTGGCAGCTGACATTCCAAAAAATGAATAACACAATAGCAATATAAATATAATAAAAAGGGGGAATTAGAACTCATGAGTACTAAAGATCATTAATGTTTAAATGTGGCATTAGATGCAGATTAATCCATTATGTCATTATACATTTCTTACTCTGCATACTTACCCCAAAACATTGAATTCAATGTATAAGCAGAGACCAAATCTATTTTGGCTTGTTCAAGAGGATCTAGCTAAAATGAGAAAGATAAAATTATGTTCATAACATTTTATTATGCACGAATCATCAGATTAGATGACAGCCATGATGAAAATCACAGTGAATGCCACTCCTTCCACAACCTGAAGCTAGATGGACAATAGCACTTTGCAAGGAAATCAAACATAACATTTTTAATTTAACAGAATAAAAGAGTTGGAAGGGACCTTGGAGGTCTTGTAGTGCAACCCCCTGCTCAAACAGGAAACCCTATACCATTGCAGACAAATCATTGTCCAATCCCTTTTTAAAAACCTCCAGTGATGGAGCACCCACAACTTCTGGAGGCAAGTCGTTCCACTGATTAATTGTTCTCAGAGTCAGGAAATTTCTCCTTAGTTCTAAGTTGAAAATTTCGCCTTCTTGTTTCTGACATCATACTTTCAATTAGTTTAAGAAAATTGGGTATGAACAGAATTTAACGTCTAGCTAGGTAACTAAGTTTTGACTTTGAGATACCTATTAAAATATTCTGTATCTTGCATCCTACTGTATATAAACATAAACATAGTTATTCAAAAAAAACATAAGTATATGAGTAAGCTTAAGAAATACCAGTTCTAAAATTAAACGGAAATAAGTTTGATCACTAGAGGCCACTTGGACTCCACAGTAGTTCTGAAAGCATGCAATGTGACATACATTTTGCATGCCTTGTAATGTTTATCATACATGGCCTCTATACTGCAGAACAAGACACTCATTCATCTAGGCCGAACAAATGAGTTTAGAAGTCTTCGAAAAAGATTCAGACAGGGATTCCCTACCTATAGTTTAGTCTTTTATCCATTATGTTGCCCTTGTTCTCACCTAAAACAGAGTATGTGTTCTTTCTTGAAAAATGAGAGAACCTTTGTCTGAGTTGTTTCTCTCCTCCATTGCCTTCTAGTTGTGCTGAACATAAACTCAAATAGCCCATCAGCCAGCTAAGGAATTATAGGAATAAGGTCAAGAACCTCTGGTGGGCACTGGTTTAGGGACCCTGCTCTAGACACCTGCCACTTGTCATTTTTTGCACAATTCATGACTCTAAGATATCATGACCGCACATTAAAAGGGAAAAACAGTTTTGGCTGCCAATGCCAATCTATCATTTTGTTCCTCTAGGACTTCTAAAAACACAGCCTACAAGTTTGAACAGGGAACCTGTCAAAGGGCTGTATTGTAAAGCTGTTGGGTTCATAATTTATTTTTTAACTGAAAGGCTGAAGACTTCAGGGGTGAAATTTCCTGATATATGAGCTCTCATTTTGCCCCAAAGAAACTACAAATTGGATGTACATAGGTACTTGTACAAAGAACTCAGGCAGCATCTTGTGCTGTGGCTGCAGGTTAAAAAAGGGAACAAAGGATGCCTTATATATTCATTTAATTTTTTTAAATTCCCTAATACGTAGCACAAATCCATCTAAATTAAATATTTTTGCACTTTCCATATCAGAACTCCCTTCTAGAGGCAAGGAAAGCATGAAATATACTTTGCTTTTTAGTCACTATGCATAATCCACTCAAGTGTTAAGAAAGCACCAAGCCCTGTTATTTTTATTTATTCTTCTAAATCTATGTAACTTTAACTCTGTAATTGGCACCATCCAGATATATTGTTCTACAATTCCAACCCATCCATCAGCATGGATAACAAAGAATTTATAAGAATCATAATCAAACAAATATGCCTATGTGCAAAAAGTCAAACTGGGGCGTCTCTCCAGGCAGGTTCATCAAGGGAGCAAGCAAAAATTAAACAGCAGCAAAGCATTCCTTGCTCTCATCCTCTTCTTACCTTCTGGAGGAGCTCACTTCTGGATATGGACATCATTGTCTTCAACACTGCATCTACTGAGCCAACGGCTGTTTCAAAGGCTAAAAGGTAATCATGAATCTCTGTGGGGTAGTCTTCTTCGGAAGGATCCATTCTCAAGATGGCACTTGCTGCATGAAAAAGTACCAAGAAATAAATAAGAAAACAAAGACTGTTCACAAATGATGCCAAACCATACTGAATAGGTCACAAGTGCCTGGATTCACACGTTGTAGAAACAATGTGGCTTAGCGCAATATAAAACATGAGCTATACCAGTGATAGCTAACCTTTTTGTTGTCATGTGCCGAAAGCGGGGGGAGTGCAGTGGGGAGGCCTACACGTGTGTGCCCTCACCCATAATGCAATGCCTCCCCGCACACATGCCCATTCATGCACGCGCTCCTCCCCCGTCCATGCACGTGCAACCCCCCGCAGCATGTTTTGGGCCTGGCAGACCACCCTGAAGTCTCCTGGGACCAAAAACGGGCCATGGCCTGTTTTGACATGGGGGCACTGCTCCCCACACGCGCACATGTCTCCCGCATGTGTCTCCTGCATGCATGAGTCTCCTGCATGCGTCCTGCCCCCTGTGGCAGAGACCCGGAAATCAGCTGGCTGACGGGAAGCACGTGCGCATATGCAGTGGAGCAGAGCTGAGCGACGGCTCACGTGCCCGCAGAGAGGGCTCCACGTGCCACTTATGGCACGCAAGCCATAGGTTCGCCATCACGGAGTTATACCGTTTATGAAGTAGCAAAACAGGCTTAAATGGTGTTAAGGCTACCACCGCCCTTAATTTGTAGGATGTAAATCAAAGATACATAAGAGAAGTTTTGGAAGGGTAGTAGTAGTAGTCCTGGACTTACAACAGTTCATTTAATGACCGTTCAAAGTTACAATGGCACTGAAAAAAGTTACTTATGACCATTTTTCACACTACGACCATTGCAGCATCCCCACGGGTACATGATCAAAATTCACATGCTTGACTTATATTTATGACAGTTGCTGTGTCCTGGGGTCATGTAATCATCTTTTGTGACCTTCTGACAAGCAAGGTCAATGGGGAAGCCAGATTCACTTAACAACTGTGTTACTAACTTAACAACTACAGTGATTCATTTAAGAATCATGGGAAGATAGGTAGTAAAATGGCCCAAAACTCACTTAACAACTGTCTTGCTTTAGCAACAGAAATTTTGGGCTCAACTGTGGTTGTAAGTCGAAAACTACCTGTAGTATCAACAACTTCCATAACAAACTTGTTCCATTGCCAGGTTTAAGTGCGATTTAGGCAGTGCGATCATGCCTCTTAAATGCAGGAGGTGTGGTAACATTTAAGATTTACATCAAATGGAAGACTCCTTTACTATCAACATAGGAGAACACCTACTCTGGAATAGGAAGTACTTCTTTAATTGTATAATAGTGCTAAAATGTTGCAGAAATAGCAAATACTGAAATTACCATCGTTTCATAAAAGACAACACTCAGGACCACACAGGCCCATCAAATTCAAATCCTCAAAAATGAAGTTTGCTCTGATCAAGAGTTATTTCATACTTTGAGAATCAAAGTGATTTAGCTGGGTTCATAAAACACAGGAAACCAAAACTAAACATTTCATACTAACGTTCTGTACAATGTATAAACTGTGAATGATAAACCATGGTTCATGAATTAATGTGATGTGACTGAAAGAGTAATGATGAATAATGTGATGTAAAGCGTTTTGATGGGAGAGGTTGGGCTATAACTTCAAAAAAACAAAAACAAATCATGACTTAAGGCAGTACGAACATGTTGCTGCAGTTATAGAAGAACAATTATTTAATTTTTAAAAGAAAACTGAAATGGAGAAACAATTAATCTGTCAATTAATCATTTAGAGCAGGTCTTCAGATACAGAAAAATATTTCTAGTTAATTAGAAAGTCAATATATTTATTAAACATGCTCACAAAAATTGCCAAATGCACAGCTGATTGTTACAGTTTACACAGTGCCAAAATATTTGTGTTACTCAGCACAATATTTTGCACATATAATGAAACAAATTGTATCTCACCAATGTTCATGATGATTTCTCCCAAAATGGCAATCTCTCAACATCACGAGTCCTTAAGAACAGTCAGATTTACTTTCACCTATACAAAAAGTCCTTTCTGCCTATAGGCTGTCATTTGATTTCTTCCTGAACTTTCTCTGACCATTTGGATTCACTGAATCTTAATTTACTTAATGTGGATTCTATGTTATGAAATAAACTGCTTAGCATTATATAATTGAATTGGTCTAGAAGCACCGATAATAAATAAGCAACAACCCACCTGAGAGGCTATTCTACCAAACAAAAACAGTAATTAGAAACCCCAAAAACATTTAGGGATTTCTAAATATTCCATGTCATAAAGTGAAAGACAAACAAATAATTAAGCAGAGCCACTAGGGAAACAATTTCTCCAAATGGAGAAACTAGGTTAATAAATTATCAGTTGAATCTGATGTTATTTACTAATTAACAGATTTTGCGATCTGTCGAGGAAATACAATTTTGTAATCTTTGATTAGAGAAAAGACATTTATTGGTGACTGGAAGCCTCTTGGAGACTTTTTGTGCAAAAGTGAACTTGTGACTTATGGTTTTGATGATTTGATAGATTATAGAAAGAAGAGAGTCATGATGTAGCTTAGACAAAGAGGAAAATTTATAAAGTACTTATTACTGATGTAAAAAAAAGTAGGAAGCCACTTTTATATTCTTTCTTTGCTATTTTTCTTCAACTTTTTCTTTTCTTGTACTTTTTGCCATTTTGTTTATGTTTCTGTATCTTCCTCACTTTATATTAGTATTTGTTAGCTTTTACTTTTTGTTTATATTATATAATTTACATAAAAGTTATATACAATTTTATATATAACCTATACAATTAGTTCCAACTAATTGTAACTAACTAATGGTGCTATGCTTCCAAATCCCAATAGGAAGGCAGCAATGGAGGAAGTGTCCCTCTGCTGCTTGCAAAAGAGAAATTGTGAAAAACCAATACCCAACCAAAATGGAGGCTGGATTTAGGAAGTTTACCCTCTAAATACTGGTAGTCATATCAGTGACACCCTGCAAACAATTGAATGAAAGTCAATAAGGCAAAGTGCCATCAATGTGGTGCATATCATAAAAAATAGAAACATAATACTACTGCTAGTTCATAAAATGTGTTGAATTAACTATGAAAGGAACATGAACTTGTACAACCACCAAGCATAGTTCAAAATTATGAAACTGCTAGTTAGGATACACATGGAGACCAAAGAAATATCTTGGTTTTTAAGAGACATAGTAAACATTGAAAAATACATATTTTTGTTTTCCGAGTTCGCAGATTCCTTAAATATTGGTTTTTAGGAATATGAATAATGCCAACATTTAAAAAGGGTTTTCCCTTGCAAATTGCTTTTCACCAAACATCAACTTTTGAGTTACTACATGGAATATATATACGTTGTAGACTTTATGGTATTGTTTCAAATATTTAATATATAGGCCAGGTTCAAACCTCTGTTAAGCCATGATATTTAACCACTGTATGAATAAATCACAATCTGGATGTGCATATACCATAAATCTTGGTGTACAAACTACAAAGGTTAGATTGCATAACTAGACTCATGAAACATTCAGAGCCCAATTATAGAAAAACACAACACTGAAATAAGGGAAAGTCATGTCCTATTAAAACTCTTCAATCATATGAAGCATAAAAATGTAAGCATTCAGGAAACTGCCACTTAATCAATAGCTTTAAATGGCAATTGATGGGTTCTGAACAATTATGAAGCAGGACAAAAAGTATAAAAAATTGGCTTTTCAGGAAGCAGTCTTTAAATGGATTCTGGCATCTGGTAACTTTCACTTGTTGAAATGCACATGCCCTTTAACAAACTGGGTTCACATATCACACTAAATGATGATTTAACTTAGGACGACCAGATCTGAGCTGTAAAAATCCAGATCACTAGATAAGAGCAAAGAGCTGCAGACAACTCTTGCCATTTTGTGGAAATCCAGATTTGTGTACCCCAAATGTGGTAGCCTCATTACATACTATCGTATGTACATACTATCGTATGTAATGCTGTATGAACCTAGCCATAGTTTTATTTTGGAAAATGTTAAGTAAAACTGACCCAATTTTTCTCCATGTTGAATAATACTGAAAAACCGCATTCTGTCTTAGCATCTGTTTTCAGTTATACTGTACAGGATAAAGCATCATGTTGGAGATTGGATTTGCTCTAGTGGACCAAAGTGCATCGGTTCCACTGATATAAGATGGGGTGCTTCCATTTTACCCATCAGTCTCTCAGAGAGATGCTACACCATGGCGCTTTATACTGGCATAGCCCAGATTGTTCCAAGATCCCCCCAAAATCCATAGCAGCATCTTTTCAAAATGATACAGGGGATACTAAAGGAGGCTAGAAAGTGGTTAAAATAAGGCGTCGTCAAGTTGCCTGCCACAACCAGAGCATCTGAGAAGAACTTCCTGCTAAAGCACAGCCTTAGCAAGCCAAGGTCTTTCTTCAGTCTATTGTCCAGCAAAGCCAGAGATGATGGCACTAACCCCGCAAGGTGTAACTTCTCCCTCAAAAGTCCCAAAGATTTTGCTTTTTGTCAAAAGGCAACTGGACTTTGTTTTTCCTTGAAGACGTTTCACTTCTCATCCAAGGAGTTTCTTCAGTTCTGGCTGTCACTCAGAACTCATCCAAGGAGCTTCTTCAGTTCTGGCTTGGATGAGAAGCGAAACGTCTTCAAGGAAAACCCAAGGAAGTCCAGTTGCCTTTTGAAACAAGCACCTTTGGGACAACCATGACCTGGATGACTGAAAAGCTCCGTAGACATTCTCTCCCAAAGGCCTGCTCAGCTGGCCCGTCCTTTACGCAGCTGGAAAAGGAATGTCCTGCCACGGCTACTCCCAACCTTCAGGGCCGCGCACCCCGTTTTGACGACAAGCTCAACGTGGCCAAAGGAACCACCCACGGCAAGCGCCGTCTGCCCTCCACCTACCAAGCCTTCTGCAACGCTTCCGCGCGAAAAGAAGGGCGCAATCTACCCAGCACCGGCCTCGCCTCCCCTTGCAACCCACGTGACGGAGGGGAATGCGAAAGACGAGACGTAAGTAGGCGGAGTTACAGTGTTTGTTCCGGACCGGCTATTCCCGCAATAGCAATGGAAGATTCTTCCCAACATAGAAAGGTGGTCCAATCCGATCCCTTCCCTTCCCCCTCCGCCCTTCACCAGCCGCGATCCAAAGAATGGGATCAAGTTGCCTTAGTAATGCGGCGCGCCCCTCCGGGTTTGGCGCAGTAAGGAAGAAGCCTGGCATGGAAATAGCCGGTCGGCTTGCTTTGAATGGTGATTATTTAGAGCCACGCACCGGAAGGTGATTCTGTTTCCCGTTGTGGTCTTGTGTGGAAGGCATTTCGGCAGGCGATGCATTGTCAGCGGAGGAAAAGGAACAAAAAAGGTCGACAGGAGGCATATCAGTACTGTTGCTATTAAAAGAGTTTAGCGCCCTCCCTCCCTAAAAATGGAAAGCCAAGCCTTCGGAAGAGGTCGGCGGTGGGCGGAAGAGGCTGCAATGCTTCTGATTTATTGGGGCATGTAGGGTGTTTTCTCCACGGAATTAAAGTTTTTCCCAAGTGCCCTGGTCTATTTCAAGGTTTGTTCGGCCGTGTGAAAGCGTGTGGAATTACATAATTCAATCCTATCTTGTTTCTCAGCAGGTATTACTTTAACTCCAAACCCTAGTAGTGTGGTTAGTTGTGGCTGGAGGACCACTCAGGACTCTTGGGGGCGCAGATTAAAGTGGGAAATTGAAAAAAAAAACTAATGGAAGAAGGTAGGGAGTACTGTGCTTCCATATTAGAGCCTAGAAAACTGCGCTTGAGTGTCCCATTACCCATAATCCCATTGATATGGTTATTGGTAACCATTAGTTACCAATGGCAAATTTATTTTACCACAAATGTAGTTTTTGCTTCAGACAAGAGAGATAGAAGTGTGAGAGGTAAAACATTTCAGAGAAGGCAGCCCCACTCCATATAGTCAGTTTTGTCTTGGGAAGACCTAAAACCGGTCAAGTGACCCTTAAACATACCTAGCTCACCAACAGAAAGAACTGGAGAAATTGAACAGCTGAAAAACCACCCTAGTTATAGGACTAGATGTTGAACTTAAGCAGCACATAGACACGTCTATGGAGATTCTCAGTCATCCAGGTCATGGTTGTCCCAAAGGTGCTTTTTTAGGAGGCAACTGGACTTTCTGGTTTTTTTCTTTAAAGACGTTTCACTTTGAAACATTTTCAAAGAAAAACCAGAAAGTCCAATTGCCTCTTGAAAAAGCATATTTGGGACAGTACAGGATACGCTTCTCAAACCTTGATTGGCTACAGTGATCCAGTAATGCCTGGCCAGCAGAGTGGATGGTAGCAATGTCATTAAACCCTATCAATATTTTCCTGGTATTAAGAGCTCATGGCATACTTCACACTTTGAGAAAATAGATAGGGAGTTCATGTTTTCAAAATGATGGTTTAAAATGACTGCAGCTAGAAGCATTAAGATGAAGATTTGATTACATTAATGGCCGAGAGATAAGACGTAGGAACAGGGTTGATGTGCTCCCCAACTTCCATAATCCTCAACTTGTCTTGCTATCTGGCAAAATCTGATTTAGACTGGATTGTGTTAGATTGTTCTGTGGCTTCTTCACTTCGAGCTTTATGTAAATTGTCTCATGATTTATGACTTACCACTTTCTGTTAACCTTGGCATTGTGATTTCTTCATTAAATCAAGAGCAAAACAACCCATGATGCTATAGAGGTCCTGCCCTTGGAGCAGACCATGTATTAACTCATCCCTAAGACTGAGTGACTTTGGATTTTAGACCTCCCTTGGTTCCAGGAATTCTTTATCTCCTGGAAGTATTTTCACTGCTCCAAATTATCAGTGGGGTTTCACCAACCTACTTGTGCAATTAGGTAAGCTTCTTTCACTTATGACTGTGGAATAGATAATGGCCATGATCAGGAAAGCTATTGTGCAGCTTCACTTTGTATGCCAATTTCACCCTTTCCTGGGAAGGACGAGCTATGCTGGATGGACTACTACAATGGCAATCTATGTTAATCTGTCCTTGAAGAGCATATGGAAGCTGAAGTTGGCAAAAATATAGCAGTGTGGGCAGCAATGGGCACTTGTCAACGTCCATGTTACTTATCTGTTTCAGGAGCTGCATTGCTTGCCAGTATGTTGTGACATAGAGCCAAATTATTTGGGAAATTGATTCTGCTTGATCATGGCTACTTGTCCTCCAAGTAACTTGGCAGGA
Organism: Pseudoxenodon macrops; assembly: GCA_032467955.1. Lineage (NCBI taxonomy): Eukaryota > Metazoa > Chordata > Lepidosauria > Squamata > Pseudoxenodontidae > Pseudoxenodon > Pseudoxenodon macrops. The sequence continues at coordinate 142,267 of JANHFT010003237.1, read as the reverse complement.
GAGGTGTGTTATGAGTCCCATCAATTTTTAAGAGTGCCACCTACAGGATCCAGGGAGAAAGCTTTTTCTGTTGCAATATGTGGTGGAACAACACTTGAGACCAAGTTGGCCCAAATCTGTTGCCCTTCTGCAAGGCCCTGATAATATCAGGGAATTCCATGCAGGAAGCCAGTTCCCTGAATACGTGGTTTTATTGCTGCTATAGGTAGGATTCTTTTAAAAAAAAATAACATTCATTTGGAATCTCCCTTTGTTACCGTTTCTTGCAGCTTGCCCTATCCTAGTTATAAAGGCCCTTGAGCCCATAGAAATAGTCTTAAATCAAGTAGAAGTGCAGCTACTGAACCAATGGTTTTTCTAACCTTTCACTCAGTAGTAGCAATTTGCTGAGACAATATTTTTCCTCATGTTAGAGTGGTAGCTATCAATGATCCCGATTGCTGCTTATTTGAATCCTCTGGTTTCCTTTGGATGTGTTTAATTCAGCCTGCCTTTCCCTTTGAGGTAGATGCAAATCCAGGCTCCCAAAATAATTATTGCTTTGCCAGCCTTCATATTAACCAATCTGATGGGGATGCTGCTAACCAATCTTGGGTCTGATTTGTGATTTCTGCATATATCCACTGTTAATGGGTTCAGTAAACTGGATCAGACTTCTCCCATGACTGGGTTCTTGTCTTTCACCCCAACCTTCCTATGTGCCTTACTAGCTCAACCTCTAATTGAAGTCTATTTGGTTGCATCTGGAGCAGAGGTGGGTTCCTACCGGTTCTAACTGGTTCTTTAGAACCGGTAGTAACTCAGCAATGACGTCAGAGCCAGTTTCTTCAAAAATCCAAAATGGCACCCATGGGCACCGCCATTTTGGATTTTGCTTCTGCGCATGCGCAGAAGCTATTTTTTATTGCTTTGTGCATGTGCATCAGGCGTGACACTGAGCAAACTGGCAGCAAAACGATCCACAACCTACCTCTGATCTGGAGTAGCATTTCTTATCCTTGTTCCTTTACATAAATAAAAGTAGGTTTTAAGATGTTAATTTCTGACTTGTTTACTGCAGTCTGGTCAATACGTTATGAACAAAAGGAACCCAGGAGAGATTTATCAATAACTTGTGGCAATACTGTAAATTTTGACTCTTGGGGAAGTGGGCAGGAATTTGACCTTTACTAATTTACATTTCAAGAAACATATTGGAAAAAAATGTTAACCATGGTTTAAGATCAATTAATATTGCTCTACTATCCTTAATGTTTTAAATTAGACTGATTAGTTTTTTAAAATAGCACTCAAAAACATACTTCATTTCTTATGCCAGTTTAAGGCACTGTAATGTTGGGAGAATTGTTAGTAACCTCTGTAACATGAGTAGATATGGCCAGCATATTAATTACCTGGTACTAGAAATATTTTTCAATTTTATACAACTTTTTTTTTTTAAGTCACTGCATTTGATTCCTAATTTGGATTAGCAAAAGAAATCATCCTCATTCTAGAGACTGGGAGAGCTCATGAATCTCATGAATTCATGCTGCTATTCAAGGATAAATAGCTACATAGTCTGGATGTATGAACTGAAAGGAAAATAATTTGTAATTCATTATTTACATCAAAACATTCTAGATCCCATGTTTCCACCCTTGACTTTCTATTTGATAATACAAGAAATACTGGAGACGAAGAAGACTACTGTATTTTTCAGAGTATAAGACGCACTCACTCCCCTCCCCCAGAGGCTGATAATTTGCATGCGTCTTATACTCCGAATGTAGCTTTTTCAAATTTTTCAGACCTAACGAGGTGAGTAAAGAAATCTGTGCTTTAGAAGCTTTTTTTCAGTCCTAACCAGGGGATAAAATAATGTGCTGAAGCTGACCAGACTAAGGACA
>JANHFT010003237.1:122703-140278 GCA_032467955.1 Pseudoxenodon macrops | reverse complement strand
TTTTCAGTCCTAACCAGGGGATAAAATAATGTGCTGAAGCTGACCAGACTAAGGACACTAGCCAGATGAATACCTGGGCAGCATATTTTTCCCCTATTTTCCTCCCCAAAAACTAAGGTGTGTCTTATACTCAGGTACGTCTTATACTCTGAAAAGTACAGTACATTGCCGTAAATATTTTATTTAAATTAACTGCAGTTAAGCTTTGCTCATTAACTGAAAAATCTCAGCTTTTTGGTAGTTCTCTGTACTGAAGACCTACCAAAATTTGAGATTTTTCATACTCATTTTCATATTCACCCCTTCCAGAAATGTGATCAAAGCAACTGACTTCTAAATTCGTTTAAAATTTGGATTTTGTACCGAAGCTGACAAATGAAATCCTTTTGTACAAGAGGGAATTGCTATTTATTGCAGAACCCTTATAAATGTGGCTGCATTCAATCAATCTAATTAATCACCATGACTTGGGCAGCACAATAAATTGTTGCTGTTGTTGGATTTAAAAGACACTCTGAATCATAAGCTAACCAAACTGTTTGCTAGTACATTAGATTAAAATGTGATTGGCTAATTATGTTCGGTGTTACAATATTTATGTAATGCTTATCCATGATTAATATAATGATAGCTCAATTAACCCAGTTAATTACATTTCACATAATGTGCTGACCATTTATCTATAGGGGCTGTGATCTGTGGTTCAAATTGTCATGCAAACCATTATATCATACAACCATAGTGCCATAATACAAGCCACTATGATAACAATTTCTTCATAAACCCTTGGGAATCCTTACAAATCCTAGAGATATCTTCTCTGACATGCTTGTCACACAAACCCTGTTTTATCTTGCTTGATTTTTCTGCAATATGCTCAATCTCCCACTAGAGGACAGGGTGACTATACTCTTGGCTGTTTCACACAATCTAAAATCATTATACTTAAATCATCCCAAAAATAAAAAAATTTATTTGACCCTCATATTTTAACAATTATATAAATATATCAGGTAAATTACATCTATATAGTTAAATGACATAGATTAATATCTATAATATCTCAATCACACATTTTAAGGACATTTGTTTTTAAAGGCAGAATATGTACTGATCTGAACAAATGTTAATGTTTAAACAGGTAGTCAATAACAAAATAACAAGTCTAATCTATTAAAACAGCTGTTCAAATTTTAGTCAGTGTAATCCAAAACATAAGTTATTTAAAGTACTTGTGAATTCAAAATAATTAAAATGATTCATTTAAAGAAAATTGATTATACTGCAATAATTCTACTATAAGCATAAGGTAGCTTGGATTTAAAAGCAACTATAACAGTGAATAGGTCTTAATATGTTAAACTACAAGTGCATTTTCTAGAAATGTAAAATCCACAGTTGATGAAAACTTTTTCACATCTTGTGCCTTCTTAATACATTTCCCAGTTTGTTCAAGGACACAGTTGAAAGTTTTTAACTATTAAAAATCCTGTCAAATTTTGTTCAATTTTGTGACTATAAGTACTCTCACAGTCTGGTCAAATGAGCTGCAGACACAGAGACCACGTTTGTCAGGACTCCAATCAAGACTTGAAATTGGCTGGGTTGATAATGTCACATTCTGTAAAAGGCTAACTGAACCCGCTACTCCCATTTCTGTTCCTTCTGAATCCTTCTTAGAGCGCTGTGCAGGATACTCACTAAAGTAGGGAAAATAAAATGAGGAAAACCACTTTATGAATATGTATAATGCAAATTGTTTTATTCTATCTTCCTACATTTTCTCCCAAAGCCTCATGATGCCTTCCAAGTGATATTGTATTTTATCTTCTGAATAACTTTCTGACCATGGGTTAGATCAAAAGAAAGAAGTGTGCTCAAAGGAAAGGCCTGGAGTAGATCTTTCAGTATTAACTTGCATTGCACTAATGTCTGCCTGCTTTTTCTTTTTGGTTTTTTTTAGAGGTGGGGGAGGAATTGGCACCATACTACTTGGTACTATTTTTATTCTCTGAGGAGTTTATATAATTTTAATCAATATTTTGATTTCTAACTTGTTTCTGTTAGAAACATTGCATTCAAACTGATTTTTTTTGTCTTTTAATTACTTGTGTACTTCTACGATTTTGTTCTATTTTAAGTCTGTAAATATATAATACTTGCAATGTAATGTTGTAAGCTTGTACTTCTGCAAGAAGTACAATATTTGCATCACTCAAAAACATAGCTTTGCTGGAAAGTACCCTATTTCCCAGAAAATAAGACCTCCCTGGATAATAAGCCCAATCAGGCTTTTGAGGGCATGTGCTAAAATAAGCCGTCCTGCAAAAATAAGCCATCCCCAAAACACAACAGCAGCCATAAGGTGACCACGTTCGCCGCCTCCTGCATCTCAAAAATAATAAGACCTCCCTGAAAATAAGGCCAAGCACTTATTTCAGGGATCAAAAGAAAATGGGGAAACATGGGTAAAATACTTACTATTTCCAGAGATGAAGGTTTCCAGCTCCTCCACTTGTCACAAAGACATCTCTGTTCTGTGGTAAGTGCCGAACTTGCCACACAGTGGACTTGTGAGCCTGATAACAAAATTATGTAATAAAATGAGAGAGAAAATAAAGAGATTTCTTTTGTAATTTTCTAACAGACTGAAATCAAGACTCAAGAAAATAAGTAAAGTGATACCTAAAAAGAAATACCTAAAAAGTTGTGTTCATGCCCCAGATTTAATGTGCAATAAAGAATGAGCACACATTTATCTAAGCACTAAGCAGCATGAACCCTTGAGTTTAGAAGTTGTTGTAATTTTGGCAGTCACATGCCTGTACCTAATTCTGTAAAACGTAAGAGATTTTCCCTTATGTTTTCTGCTTGTTACATTGATGATGGAAGTTGGCGGAGTTTCATTTCATGCTTGGTGAAGGAGATAGACTTTATACTTCTTAAGTTCTTTAATATAAAAAGGAGTGAAAGAGTTATGGAGAGGCAGCCAGAGCATGCAAAGGGGCTGATTTCTTGTCTAGGCAAGCTGCGAAGAAAATGGAAGCATCAAAAGTCTCTCTTCCAATGCACAAAGCCCAGGGTGAATAAGAAAACATTTTTCTCTTTACAGTTCTTCCAGAAATACAAGACAACTCAGGATTCATCACAACCACAATTAATTGCTTAATAGCAGTTATCGAGCTCAATATGGAAATGCACATTTGACTCTTCTAGGTGGCTCATTCAGTTGTACCACTCCGTCTGGGAGATATTCATCTTATTCAATGTACATTTTCCACAGAGAAGGCTTGATACAAATACAAACATAATCTCCTTTTCCTGGATTAGATGTGCATCTTGAGATAAAATGTTCTCCACATCTCAAAGGGCTTCTAACCTTAGCTAGAATAATAATATTCCAATCCATTCTGAATTTAGCTTTGCGTGAAACAAATGTTTCAGGAATTAGGGCATGAGTGCTTTTGAACAACCTCCTCTACCTCCACCCCTTCCTTCAATGGCATGTGGCAACAGAACACCTCCCACTATAAATTATCAACCTCTTTTTAAACAAAATAATTTACCTTCTCTGAAACAGAAGCAAAACCTTTAGTTGGATGCTGAGTTCTCATATCAAAAACATGAAATTTTCCTTCAAGTGATGTAGCTACCAATTTGTTCATATTTATATCTTTCCTGTCAAATTCAACACTGCAGACCTAGAAATTTAAAGCAGGCAACAAAAAAATTACAAAATTATAACACATTACAAGAAAGAACTGTAATGCAGTTTATTTAGGAGCACATTCTATCAAGGATGCATAATCTAGACCAGGGATGTCAAACTTGATTTCATTGAGGGCCACATCAGGGTTGGATTTGACTTCAGAAGACTAGGGTGATCGTGGTCATTGTGGGTGTGGTGGTCATTTGACACAGGCTTAAGATGCATTTTTCCCCTTTGCATTCAGAACAGCTAATCCAGACAAAGGGAGATATACTTTCTGGCACAAATAGTCTCAATTCCATAATGTAGAGATTAAAGTCCCCAGCTGCTATGGATCTTGACTCTTTTATATAAGAGCAAAATATGTGCATAATATTGTCAGAACAGGGATGTTCAAAAGCCTAATGCGAGTTAAGAAACAACATTCAGAGTATTATATTCATATAATACTGGGTTGAATGATAAATTAACATTTAGAACCTTAAAATACTTTTAAACAAAACAATTTGTTTCTCTTTAATTCATCCATATCTTCTTTTTTGTCTTCTTCGTATATTAATCCATCTGCTTTATTTATGGCATTTCCACATCCCCAAGTAACAAAATTGTACATTCTTTGTTATTGCTTGGGCAATATCAACTCATGTTTCCCTTTTCCCTGTTGAATCAGTCCTTTGAAATATTAACTAACTCTATGTAGAATACTTTAGGTGACCCTCCCATTTTTAATTTTTAATAGTTCTTTGAAAACATTAACATTTTATTCCAGATATCCATTGTAAACAGGAACACTGTAGAACACAACAAAATAATCACAATATATTGCTAAATGTCTAGAAAGATTCAGAAAATATGCATATTGTGTGGAAACATTTCCAGTTCCATTTGGACTACAACTGGATACACAATTAAATCTCACTGACTTCAGTGAGTTTTATGCATACCTGACAAAAGCTGCCTTCTATCTGCCAGATCTGCACACTCTCCAGTCATAATATGATTTGATTTTGACTCTGTGCTCTGTAAATTCAGCCATTTGTGCTTTACACAGTAAATCACAATCTAGAAATAACCACTGGACGTTTTCACATGGCATACTGCATTAAAAAAATATCTTATAGCTTGTGCATACTACTATATCCTACATCCAATCATGTTCTATATTTTAAGATTTTAGGCTCACTATATTGTTTACAAACCATTATGGGGGAGATAAAATTATTTAGTTGTAAGTCAAAACCAAGCAAATTATATTAGTCACAGATAACTGAGCAAACTCTTTGGATTAGGCCTGTTCCCCTGTGCGCTGCTTGGAGAGTCCAAGCATGGGAATTCAATCCATCTGATTGGCCAGAAACTGAGTTGCAAAATCTTTGTCCCGCCTCTTCCTCAAGCCGAGCTTTAGTTTTTTCAACTCAGTTGGCCTAGAGAGACACTAATTGAGTTGCTTTTCAAATAATTTGGAAAATAATTGACATTGTTCAAATCGGAGTGATTGAGAGAGAGTGTTACTGGGAAGTGGTGATTTAGCCATGGAGAGCAGGATTCGGCTTTCAGGTCGAGATCGGATCTCTCACAGCCGCCATTGCTGAGCAGCCATAAGGTGTGCCATTTCACCTCCAGCACTTAGTTCAGCTGGATTCAGCTCAGCCGAATTGCAAACAGGAGCAGCGGCAACAGACAGCCCTCAGGTGACTGAGGCTTCAGTCAGAGGATGGGGCAGGTGGCAGTGAGTGCGTTTGTGGCCGTTTTGCTGGTTTTTGTGCCATTTTATTCTGAGGCACTTGTGACCGTGTTGCCGGTCTCGCACCTTCAGTGAGCTGCAGTTTGCCACAGATTCCTTTGGCCTAAAAACTGTTCTGCCGGTTTTGGTACTATTTAAGATTATTTCCTTGCAGTGAGTACTTTACTCCCTGGGATTGTTGCAGGCCCTTAGCCACTCTGCTTAGTGGGGCTTAATTACCTAATTCCATATTTATGGCTGACCACATGGATTCTATCAGTAGCAATTCAGAGGATTCTCCTCATAAGCAACAGCCTTCTGAGCCCAGAAGGGCGAGATCAATGTCCAAAGGGCCTTCTACCAGAGCTAAGGCCAAACACTCAAGATCTACTTCATCAGCATCAGATAAGGATGCAGAAAGAAGGTAGAGAGCCTTAGAGAGGCAGTTTGCAAAAGCTACTAAGCAGGCAGAATCCATTAACCCTGCAGGACATCTAGTGAGCACTAGGCAACCTTGCAGTTCTTTGGAAAAGGAGCTAACCTCTCAAACTATCCAGGAGGACCAACTAAACTGGTCTCCTAATAGAATCACAGAGCCACAGGAACTTCAAGCAACTTCTTATGCAATCCCAGCTAAGGCCTGTCCACCACAGGCTATGTACCTGTTTCCCAGGTCAGGCCTTCTGACCCTTCCACTACATTTACTCCCACAGTGGCGGGGCTCCACCCAGAGGAAGTTCAAGATGGTGGCTTGTCTGCTGAGCTACGTAACATCATAGCTCAGACCATTGCACAGGGCATTGATTCTGCACTACAACAAAGAGGGCTTGCAGGTCCTTTATTGCCAGGCCTGGCATGACAGGGAGCCATGCAATCTAATTGGCATTTGGAAGCAGATCATTCTCTTCCCCCACCCAGACATAGCGATGATTCATTGTTGGGTGATGAGGATCTGGGAGAATACAATTTGTCTGAGGGTGAAGATGTCTTCCACGACAGGCCCACATATTCCAGCATTTTCAAGCCTAACTCACTCAAACCCCTATTGTTTAAGGCTAAAACAACAGCCAATATGGGAGCTACAGGGTTATTAGATACACCCTGAGATAATCAGGATTCCTGGGCCAGCCTCTTTACAGAACAAGTTACGGCACAAGAAGTAATCCCTTCGCCTAGGTTTTTTGTTGATATCATCCAAAGATAATGGGGACAGCCTGGCTCTAGCCTGGCCCAGTGGGATGGACAAAAGACTGTATACCTCAGCAGGAATTTGAGGAAATATTACAGGTCCCTACAGTGGACGCACCTTTAACCTCTCTAAATTCTGCAACCATTCTTCCCTCTGATACAGCAGAAGGGCTGAAAGCTGAAGATAGAAAGGCGGAGCTCTCTGCCCGTAAAACCCATCAGGCAGCTGCTTGGGGTATTAAGGCGGCCACAGCAGCTTCATTTTTTCTCAAATGTCACTGTTATGGCTCCATCAAATGCAGTCCAGGGCCTCCCCAGACAATTTAAGGCTGCACCAAGATATTAGTAAATTGATTGTGGCAGCTGCTTATCAGGCAGATGCGATGCTAAATGCAGCCAAATTTGCATCAAGGGCTCTGGCGTCCAATATCATTTCCAGACACCTATTGTGGCTTCGCCAGTGGCAAGCCAACACTAAGTCAAAATGGAGGCTAGCAGCAGCCCCATTCAAAGGGGGTCAACTTTTTGGTGAGAAAATATTAGATCCCATCCTAGTGGAAGGGAAGGATAAAAGGAAGGTACTTCCTCATTCTCAGTGATGAGCGGAGAGTAGACACATGCTGTATTATAGGAGGCAGCCCTTTCATGGCCCTGAGGCGGGATTCCCCACCCTAAAGATCCTTCCCTCAAACTTAAGACAGGTCATCATTCTGAGATAGGGCTTGACAGTCACACTCCCGACGGCCCTTTTGGGAAGCCAGTAACAGGCCTTTCAGTCGCTCAAAGTGACGGTCAATCTCAGGTCCCCATTGGCGGAAGGTTAAGAATGTTTGCCAGCCAATGGCAGGATACTATGACAAATGTGTGGGCACTACAAAAAGTGAGGCTGGGCCTAACTCTAGAGTTTGTTTCCACTCCTCCCTTAAGATTCATTCAGCCCCAATAGCCAGGGACCCCTCCAAGAGGGTCCTACTGGAGTCCGAGATCCAGCACCTACTGGGCATCAAGGCCATAGAGCCGGTCCCAGTGGGACAGCGGGGTCTCGGATTCTACTTGGTCCTCTTTCTGGTACCCAAGAGCTCAGGAGGTCAGCAAACTATCCTGAATCTAAAAAACCTCAATGTACATATTAAGATTCAAGATGCAATCCCTGCATACCATCCTGGGTTGCATCAGGCAGGGAGATCTCTTAACCTCAATAGAGCTCAAGGAGGCATACCTCCCTGTGCCCATCAGACTGTCCCACAGGAGGTTCCTCAGGTTCGCATATGTGGGCCACCATTGGCAGTACAGGGTCCTGCTCTTCGGCCTTTCTTCGGCCCCGCAAACCTTTACCAAACTCTTAGATGTCGTAGCAGCCAAACTGCGAGCGAAGCCCATATGCCCACACTGTTAATCTTGGTGACATCTTAATCCAGTCATCGTCCAAGCTGCAGGCGGAACTGGATCTGTTATCCATGATCCAAACTCTCCAGAATGACGGATTTTCCGTGAACTGGGAGAAAAGCCAAATAACACCTTCTGCCAGATTAGTACATTTAGGAGCAGTAATCAACATGCAAACATCTCAGGTTTTCCTGTCTCAGGAACGCAGAGACAGTTTGCAGGCCATGGTGAGACAGGTCAAGATCTTATGGCGAGTACCTTTGTTAATCTTTTCCCAACTATTGGGAAAAATTATTTCTTGCTTAGCCATAGTCCCTTGGGCCAGTTTTCAAACAAGGCCCTTACAATGGCTCCTATTACCCAGTCAGAGATTAGGATGCAGCAATTCCAAGACAAAGATCAAGGGTACTCCATTCCTTGGACTGGTGGGTGTCAGAAGCCATGCAGCAAGGCTGTCTATTCAAGGAACCTGCCAGGCTGGTGGTGACCTTGGATGCCAGTCTCTTCAGCTGGAGAACCCACTTGGACTCAAAAGTAACCCAGGGTCGGTGGTCCTCGAAGGAGCTTCGCAACAACATCAATTGGCTGGAGCTGAGGGCTGCACACCTGGCACGTATACTCTTCCACCAGATAACATTGAAGTTCGGATTTCTGGCAGTGGACCTGTTCGCCAGCCTTCTCAACACTCAGCTTCCTTGGTTTTTCTCCCACTTCCAGACGCAGGTGGCCGAGGGCATCAACGTCATCCACTGTCCATGGCCCCAAGACCTGTTGTACACCTTTCCTCCGATACCTCTCATACCGAGGGTAATCAGAAGAATCCTGCAGGAGGCGGCGGAGGTGCTACTGGTGGCACCTCACTGGCCACAGTGCCCTTGGTTTGCTGACCTAGTGACCCTTTCCATATCTCATCCTTGGATAATACCAACTCACAGGATCTCCTTCAGCCAAGGAGCAGTGCAACACCAAAACCCTCAGTGGCTTCAGTTAGCCGTGTGGCATTCGCGGGGAAGGCCCTGAGAAGGAATCACTATTCAAGGGACATGATTTCTACCATTTTGGCATCACGCTGGGCATCAACAAACAGAATATATGACATCACCTGGACATCATTTTGTTGCTGGTGTACTAAACAGAACCAGAATCCAGCGTCGGCTTCAGTTCCAAGGCTGTTGGACTTCCTGCAGGCTAGCCTTAAGAAGGGTTTATCCACGAACACCCTCCACAGACAAATGGCAGCCCTGGCCATAATCCTAACATGTGAGGGGTCAATTTCCCTTTCACAGCATCCCAGAGTGCGTAGTTTTTTGAAAGGGGCCTCCAATCTGTTGCCTCCAACGGTCCACCGCTACCCCACTTGGGACCTGTCAGTCATCCTACAGATGCTCACAATTCTTCCGCTCAAACCTTTGGGTTCCACCAGCATCAGACTACTATCCTTCAAATTTGCCTTTATGATAGTGATCATGTCCGTTCATAGGATTTCAGAACTGGCAGCACTTTCCATCAGGCAAGACTTGTGCATTTTCCATCCAAATCTAGTCGTACTCTGTTTGGATCTGATGTTTATACCTAAGATCAATACCTGGTTTCACAGGGCTCAAAAAGTGATTTTACCAGACTTTTGCCCAAATCCAAAACATCCAAGTGAACGTCACTGGCATATATTGGACATTCACAGAGCCCTTCGCAAGTACATAGACAAGACAGCCTCATTCAGATGGACAGAATCATTATTTGTGTCCTTCCAACGTGGGTCCATAGGAAAGAAGATATCCCCATCCACCATCGGATGCTGGCTGAAGGCGTGTATTGCCTTAGCCTATGAACACCAGGCTAGGCCTTTACCAGGCTGTTTCACAGCACACTCGACCAGAAGTGCCACTACCACGGCAGCTTGGGCTACCCAGGCTTTGATCCAGGAAATTTGCAGGGTGGCCACTTGGGCCTCTCCCTCTCTATTTGTGAGGAACTACAAGCTGGACATGCTTGCCTCAGCTGAAGCGGCAATTGGAACACAGGTGTTACAGCGAGTTATGCCGGCCAAGGGGACTCTGAACCATTCATATTCCCGCCCTACGACCATTTAGCTTGGGTATATACCATGCTTGAAATCTCCAAGCAGCACACAGGAGAAGGAACGTTGGACTTATCTGAACAGTCTTTCTATGTGCGCTGTGGGAGAGTCCAATCCCACCCTGGCATGGTCCGGGGTCCAAGAGTGGCCGATTTCTTAGGTTGTGATGCATTCTCTCTGGATCCCTGTCTTCATTGAAAAAACTGAAGCTTGGCTGGGAGGGGCGGGACAAAGATTTTGCAACTCAGTTTCTGGCCAATCAGATGGATTGAATTCCCATGCTTGGACTCTCCTGCAGCGCACATAGAAAGAACATCCAGGTAACTCCAATGTTCCTTCCATACTTTTAAACTGGATGAAAGCAGGAATTATGTGTAAAACAGCCAACAGGAAGGAAGATAAAGTTCATCGGGCTGAAAAAGAAACATATAAAACATGCCCTCTGTGGCCTGTTTTTGGCTGCTAGACTGGTATAGGCAGTGGGGACCGAAAACGGGCCAAAACAGGCTGAAAATGCCACCCCAGCAGCCTATTGTCAGACACCAGGCTGCTGCAGGAGGCTGTGGAGGCTGAAAATGGGGCAAAATTGGGCCCCCATGACCCATTTTCATCTGCCAGACTGCTGTAGGAGACCGTGGGGACAGAAAATGGGCCAAAAGCACCCACCCCCACAGCCCTTTTTTGGTCACGGCTGCTGCAAATGGCCCCCGCTCCCATCCCCATGGTGTGTTTTGGCCAGCAGAGGCACTGCAGGCCAGTCCTTTGTGATTTCCAGGCCGGCCCGCAGGCCAGATTTAAGCATCCCATTTTTGACTGCCAGACTGCTATAGGGGGCTGTGGGATCCAAAAATGGGCCAAAGGTGCCCACCCCAGCAGCCCATTAATGACCACCAGACTGCTGTAGGAGACCGTGGGGGGGGCAAAAATGGGCCAAAGCCCCCCCTCCACAGCCCATTTTTGGCTGCAACTGCTGTAGGAGGCCGTGGGGGCCTAAAACGGACCTCACATACACCCACAGCCTGTTTTGTCCAGCAGGAGCACCATGGACCAGTTCTTTGAGATTTGTAGGCTGGCTCCGCAGGCCAGATTTAAGCACACTTCCACCACCTGCCTACCCGCCCACCGCTCACTGACTTGCTGGCTTGCCGATCGCCCCACTCCCATCTCCGCCCACCGGCAAATTCCGTGCAGGAAAACTTCTCCAGCAGTTCGGGGTGTCCTGCAATTCTGGGACGTTTCCCTGCACGGCTTTAGCTGGCTGGTGGTGGTGGTGGGTGTCAGTGTTCCAAATATCATCCTGAATTAAATCACACTCCAAGGCATAGTGTTCTCTTAATTTATTAAGAGAGACATGTTGGCACATCCGTGGAAACCCAAATCTGAGGCTTCCCAGGTTTCCACCACCCTGTTGAAAGTTCAAGATCTTGCCCTCACACCCACAAGTCCATCACATGGCCCAATCACCCACTGCCATGCTGGCAGATTCGCCCATCTCATTCTGGTCAGGTGCAAAGACAAAGGATGACCTTGGCATTCTAGAAAGAATGTTATTATGGCTACATATCTCCAACTCTGTACTATTTCCCCTCTCATTTTCCCACAACAGAAAATGAATAGTAGAATAATAGAAAGTGTGGCAGGCCCAAAATCCAACAGACATAAATGTAGGCCTGACAGCACACTCCAATCCCAATTCTGTTACAGATCATCAGCAAACACGATCAATGCTTCTCCTTACTGAAATCTGATCTGAACCCTGACTGAATGTTGTCTAAGAAATTGGCTTCCTCCAGGTTCTTATGCCAGATACAGCTCCTAAATTTGAAAAGGATTACTTCAAGAAATGATTTCAGAACGATTTGGACATAACAAAGCCCTTTTACTCAGATCAAAGGCTTATCTAATTGACTAAGCAGATGGTAATTAAGCTATTAGGATTGTGCAGTACTTCAAATCTGATTTTGAAAATTACTTCGGAGAATGTAAAAGAACAAATGCTGTAACTGTAAGTGATCCATTGTAGGAATTAGCTTGACTTTAGGAATCAACTGCAGCTTCCCCATCCTGGAAGCAGATAATGGCTGCTTTACTGATATTTCATATTTTCAAATAAAAACTGCTTGTAAAGAGGAGGCTAATAGTCTACTTGAATTATGTAAACTACGGTGAGATTTTAATAATCACATTCAGCAGGGAGTCCCAAAGCTGTTAAAACAGTACATGGAATCCAAGCAATTTGAAGGCTTGAAGTTGTCCAGTTCTGATAAAGTTAAAAGAGTTGATCTTGCATATCTTACGCTATCGCCCTAAACAGGCTGTACAGAGCAGAGGTGGGTTCCTATCGGTTCTATCCAGTTCTATAGAGTAGGCAGTAACGCCATGGTGACGTCATGGAGAAGGTTCTGTTGGTGGCTCCGTGGGCGCCGCCATGTTGGATTTTGCTTCTGTGCATGCGCAGAAGCTAGTTTTTGACTGCCACGCATGCACTCGAGGGGTGACCCTGAGCGAACCGGCAGTAAGAAGATTCAGAACCCACCTCTAGTACAGAGCCTATAGTTTATATTTGCCATTCTTGAAAATGTATAGGAATGTGTCCGTGTTAAAGCCTAGCTTTTCCTCCCAGAAGGAGAAGTTCGCTGCCAGTATTTTCTCTTGCAATATACATATGAAAGGGTAATGAGCAATTTAAATATGGTAGTTGTGCAAGTTCCCAAAATATTAGGGTGCATATGACATCGATAAAATGTAACTCTATGGTATGATACAGAATATTTCCCGGTATGCAGGGATTTCATGATAGAACTACAAAAAAGATATATCCCTTAAGATATTTAAAGCTCTGAACTCAGAAAAGATGTCGTATATAGGGATTTCGTGATAGAACCACACAAAAAATATCCCTTAAGATATTTAAAGCTCTGAACTAAGAGAAGATCTCGTGGTTTCTTAAATTATCATTGAAATTTGGCAATGATTAACAGCATCCCTTCAAACAAATGGAAGAAGCTGGCATCTTAGGAAGGTCTTAAATCAAATGTTTTTTTAAAAATTAAAATAGAGTTTGGCAAACCAGAATATCTTAACAGAAGCAGAAGAAGCTCTAATTTATTAGTCTGATATCTTGACATCTGTGTCTTGTGCCTGTGTCTTCTTTTGAAAATTCACCCAGCACTTTAAAATATAGAAGAAAAGAAGAAACACAAGAAAACTAGAATTGTAGGCTAGTATAGCAAGGTTTGCACATGTTATTCAATAAAGGCACGTCAGTATTTGAATTAACTAAGTATTTTGCTACAAAAATGCATGACAAAGAGTTAGAGAGGCTTGGTCACCTTCCAGTCTTGTAGGATAATGAGGGTGTGATCTAAAACAGGGACCTCTACAGATCTTTGCAGCATAAATAATGTAAATCAAATTGGATGATCATTATCAGCTCAGAAGCCTCTGTCAGTTTCATACTGGTTTAATAAAGCATTAGGCAGATCACAGTGTCCTTAGGGTGAGTTCATGGTATTTGAAATTAAAGTACTATGTTAGTTCAGACCAATTTATTTTTTTAATCCTCACTCTTTTTGAAATTCAAATAATGCAGATTAATGACATTTGGTTGACATTGGGATTTCCCACACTCCCCTTTCAAAAAATAATGTCATTTCCCCCCTCTTCCTTTTCTTAAATAATTAGTTGGTTTATATGCTTCTTGGCATTCTTAATTTATCAATGTTCCATCATCTGTTAATTTTTCTTGAATGTGATTCCATTAAAAATGGTCCTGCCTCACTAAGAGATTCTTGTAGAAATCAAACTAGGTTAACAAATGTTGTTAATTTCTATGAACACCATTGTTCCACAAATACCATATTATTTTCAGAGTCTGCTCTTGGAAATATATGTGTTTACACTAAGTTGTGAATGGCTAGACAGCATCAAAGAAAGCTGAATTTTTTTTGCGAGAACATAGAATATTTATTTGTTCTGCAGTCTTTGAATAGTGTTCCAGTCTCTAGGGATCTGGGCAGCCACAATAAACAAAAAAAAAAAGAAATCACAAAAAAACCCACAAAGCTATGAGGTAAGCGCAATCTTTCTTATGAGGTAGAAAACTGTAAAGACTAGCTTTCACCTGAGAGAACAGAATGACAGTTTCTTCAATTGATATGTCTAGCTACACAATTCTAACACAGATTCTTCTTCAGTAAAAGAAGTACTATGGTCACAGGGCAATGCTGTGGAAGTCTAAAACATCTAGAGAGAAGGCCCAACTGAGATGCCACATTTCAAACTGAATTGACAAATCCTGACACAAGAGTAGAGATTCAAAAGTGTAAAAAAGTCGATATATTTAACTTCTTTCTTCCAATATTCTGAGAAGTTTATCATTCACTCGCAAACTGTTGTATCTCCAGGTTTGCTTTCGCTGGAGTGGTATAGCTCTAAGCAACATTTCAAAAAAAAATTGTTTCTGCTCCATTAAGGTTAGGAATTAATTTATCTGAGAAATTAAGAAAGATATTCATTTGTCTCAATATCAGAGCTTTGTAACAGTTGAGAAATTCAGAACTTTGCAAGTGTGGAAAATGCCACATTCTTATGAATAAGTGAGAAGTGTATTTCATTTCATTTTTTCTTAATTAAAATTAAATGTCAATAAGATGATCCAAATCATTTTCAGATACTCCTCAATTTATGACCTTAATTGAGCCTGGAATTATGATCATTACCCATGCTGGATGTTAAGTGGAATCTGATTTGATGAACTATTTTGCAGCTGTCATTAAGTGAATCACCTTGGTCATTAGGTGAACATGGCAGTTGTTAAGCAAATCTGTTGTACGCAGTATCCATTTTTTGCTGGAAACTAGAAATAAATACTATTTTCTGGCAAAATAATGGTACATCGTGGTCATGTGGCCACAGGTTTCTGCCAATGATCATAAATGTGGGTCAGTTGCAGAGTGGCCAAAATGTGATCATGTGACCATGTATGCTTATGTGGGGGTCAACAATTGCACTTTTAATCTAGGTTGTAAATTGCCCTGGAAAAAATCTGTCATAGCTTTGACCAGTTGTTAAGCAACCAATTGTAAGTCAAGGACTGTACTGAATATTTACCCTTCTTCTCCCTTAGAGATTACATCTTAATAATAATATCTGGAACTCTTTGGAGACCCTTTAAGGATTTGGGATTACATGGAAACTATGAAACCCTGCTACATCTCCACTATTTTTTCCTTAATGGTTATTCAGTCAATTGAAAGAGATATAGCACCTATTTATTATGGAACTTGTGGTCAATTTTTTTTTCCTTAGATGGATGGAAAAAAAGAATTGAATTAATTCATTAAATAGGAGACTGTAATTGTCAATATTGTCTTCAGTTTCAGGAAGAGTATTTCATTCAATATCTATAATGCCTGAGAAAGAATAGAATAGAATAGAATAGAATAGAATAGAATAGAATGCAATGCAATGCAATGCAATGCAATGCAATACAATACACCAAGGGAGATCGGACACACAAGAAATTTGTCTCTGGTATATAAGCTGACTGTATATACAAACAGTAAGTAATAGCTCATAAATCATATTTACGATCATTAATCATAAATTACAAACAACAATTGATAAATCATAAGAAACCAATAAGAGAAGATAGTAGGGAAGATGAGAGGATGAGAAAAGATGAGAAATGAGACAGTGCTGGGGAAATTAAGTGTTCAGCAGAGTGATGGCACAGGGGAAAAATATCTTTATATCTGGTTGTTTTGGCAAGTAATGCCCTATAGAGGCATCCTGAGGATAGAAGTTGAAACAATTTTTGTCCAGAATGTGAGGGGTCTGTAGATATTTTCTCAGCCCTCTTTCTGGTTCCTGCAGTATACAGCTCCACCATGGAAGTCAGGCTGGTTGTGATTATTTTTTTGTGCAGTCCTCACTACACCGTTGAAGTCTCTACCTGTCCTGTTTGGTTGCTGTGCCAAACTAGACAGTTATTTAGGTACAAATGATTTATAAAGTGCTCAAACATTTATGTTTTCCTTCGTGGTTTTCCAGAAATATCTCTAGGGTCATGTTAGGAAAAAAATATAGAGGATTGGTCACATTCAACATAACCCATTCTTATCTGTCGTGGTAAAAATTAATTTTGCTGTTCTGTACTTATTTTTCTTTCTGAAATAGGCGTTTCTGTTACAATCATTTATTTCTACAGCACTGCATGCTGACTGGGGAATTCTAGGAGTTGAAATCCACACATCTTAAATTTGCTAAAGTGGAGAAACACTGGTCTTAAACAAGGATGCAACTGACACACATATTTCCAGGCCAAGTTTGAATAGAAGACCAGTATGTTTTTCCCAATCACAGTGCTGAAAAGGAACATTATCTAGTCCAGTGATGGTGAACCTTTTTTTGCTCTGGGTGCCAAAAGAAAGCTCACGTGCGCAATAGCGTGCATGCACGTGCCCACACCCATAATGCAATGCCCTCCCACGCATGTGTGCACAACCACCACCACCGCACGCTGCCCCCCCCCACATGCACACAGGCCTCACTGAACCCTCTGGACTTCTGGTAAGCCCATTTTTGTCATCCCGAGGCTTCAGGAAGGCCTCTGGAGCCTGTGGATGGTGAAAAATGGGCCCAACGGGCCTACCGCTGATTGGGTCCATTTTTTGCCATCTGAAGGCTCCGGAGCTTTCCTGAAGCCTGGAGAGGGTGAAAATGGTCTCTCCTTGCTCTCTGGAAGCCGAAAATCAGCTAGCCAGTGCACACATGCGTGCTGGAACTGGCAATGCCTCATGTCTCCTCAGATATGGCTCTATGTGCCACCTCTGGCACGCGTGCTATAGGTTCGCCATCACAGTCATAGGGTATGAACTCTGGCAGACAGCATCCTCTCTAGAATTAGTTGTTCTTTCTCAAATGACCAAAGCAAGCCCTACCTCTTGTGTAAGGCAACTCTCATTAACACAAAAACTACCTACAATAAAACTTAAATAGTGTATTATTCTACACATTTCTTCAATGTAGTTCTAGAATACAGACAGAATTATGTAGGAAATGAGAAGAGTAAAAGGGAGAGATAGATGGATGGATGGATGGATGGATGGATGGATGGATGGATACCCAACTTCACAAGCTTCTTCCGAGAGGATGCAAAATATGTTTCTCCTGTGCTAGAATTTCTGATGTTGCACAGGACAAAATCTGAAAGTCTTTTAGGAAAATTTGAAGAAAAATAAGAGGGGGGAGAGTAAAAATTCTCTTGCTTCTTCCTCTTTTTGTCTTGCCAGTATAAGCTCTGAATAAGAAATATCATTTTGATCAGAAAGCAGATTGCAAATACAATACTAAATATTAAAATGAAATATGCAATTATCACAGAACCAGGGCTTTTTTTCAGCCGGAACGCAGCGGAACCGCGTTCCGGCACCTTTTTCCAGGTTCCCCCGCCTGCCCCCACCCTGAACTTCAAACAAGCGCGCTCAGC
>JANHFT010003237.1:106942-122603 GCA_032467955.1 Pseudoxenodon macrops | reverse complement strand
CCCAATCAGGCTTTTGAGCGCATGCGCTAAAATAAGCCATCCCCCGAAAATAAGCCCTCCCCAAAACACAGCAGCAGTCATGAAGTGACCACGCTCGCTGCCTCCTGAACCTCAAAAATAATAAGACCTCCCCAAAAATAAGGTAAAGCGCTTATTTCGGGGGTCTTATTTTCGGGAAAACACAATAGTATCACTGAAACTACAATTTATTTGATTTTCATGTTTATTTTAAATAATATTTGGTCTGGCATAATGTTCCATTACAGATTGACCATTTTGCTAGTCTAATAGTGAGGTAAAGCAAACTGATTAACTAACAAATAAAAACTCTAAAATGTTACCTATCCCCAAAGAACTACAAAGATTTGTGAAGAAAATTTGTAAAGAAAAAAAAAAGTCTAACCCCATTCTTAATGTTGGTCTCCCATCGTAATGTCATATTCCTAAGGTCAAACAACTTGATGTCCCCGTTGTCATAACCAGCACATACAACCCGTTCTTCTTGATTATATGCATTGCCTAATTAAAATAAGATGACAGTATTCAGATAAAGAATCAACAATAACCAAACATTATTCTAACAATCCTGTATTTGTACACCTATTTTAAGGAAATATATTTCTAGTAAAACAGTGTTGTAATGAGATAGACAAATCATTTCATTTCAGAAAACATAGCTTTAAAGCAAAAGAAGTAGCAATTGCAGAATTTATATGTTATTTTAAACAAGACATTAATGCATATATTTTCTGCCTCTGAATAACAGGATTTGGAGTATTTAAACTGGCTGTTTGATTCAAACTGGCTGTTTGATACTGGAGAGGATTAAGGGTAATAGGTTGATGCCTGATTTCTAGAGGAATAATTTTATGGGCTGTGTTCCAAACAAAAGTTTCAACTTTCCCTAATAAATTGTATCTGCTTTCTGTGTCAGAGCATCTGAAAAAAGGTATATTGTGATATTCAGTAATACTATGGATGATTTGAAAATTATTCTGAAGAAATGCTTTGGACCATGCACAAACAAAGGTTTATTGTTTCAATATAGCACTAATTCTGCATACAAATGAATGCATCTCAACACCGCTCTACAGCTCAGATTTTAGTGAAAACAGGCTGTTTTAATGAATATTAAGAGAAATATTACATTTGTGTAAGAACTTAAAGACTTTTTTCAATTTAAAAAAAAAGTGCAAACAGCCATTCAGAGAACAAAGTACTGGGAAGCAAGATAAATTCCATGATCAATTTCTATATGGCATGAATAGGTTAGAAACTCAGACCTACCAAATGCAACTGTCCAGCAATCTCTTGTACTCTCTCCTTGTGCTGGTTCCATATTGGCAACTGGAAAATCTTTTTGTCTTGGGTCCCAGACTTTCACTGTCCCTGCAACCATGAAATGAATTTGTATTTATTCTTCTACATCACACTTTCAGCTTACTTTTGAGAAAACATAAAAAACTAAGGGATGCAGTGGCTAAGATGCTGAGCTTGTTGATTGAAAGGTCGACAGTTCAGCAGTTCGAATCCGTATTGCTGCGTAACGTGGTGAGCTCCCATTACTTGTCCTAGCTTCTGCCAACCTAGCACGTAAAAAATGCAAGTAGAAAAATAGGGAACACCTTTGGTGGGAAGGTTAACAGCGTTCCGTGTGCCTTCAGCATTTAGTCATGCAGGCCACATGACCACAGAGACATCTTCGGACAGCGCTGGCTTTTTTGGCTTTTAAACCGAGATGAGCACTGCACCCTAGAGTCGGGAATGTCTAGCACATATGTGCAAAGAGAACCTGTACCTTTTTACATATGCAGAGTTATCTGTCTGTGTGTAAAAAAAAGTCTGTGTTTAGTTCAGCCCCTGTGACTTCACAAATAAATCAATGTAGTTTTCTTGGTAACAGTATAAAAGCAGATTACCATTTTGCTTTCTACAACTTCTACTGTATGCCTCTTCATTTCCAAAAATTATCAATGACTGACAATATTATTAATAAAAGACAACATTTCAGTCAGTCTGATGTGCCAAAATTATGTTAGCGTGATCATATCCCCAAATGTCTTTCTGATGAGCCATGTTTCTATAATTTCTTCTGACTGAAGAGAGGTCAGAGGTCCTCTCTTCTTCCTGCAGAGGTTTTTGCCACCATGGAAACCAGAACGTGATCTGACTGTCACAAAGGACTAATGCAATGTTCTGTCTTCCGATTACATTTTAGCTGGTTAAAGACACAAATCAGATCTAATGTGAGGCTGCCTACATGAATTGGGCCTATGTTCACCTAGAACAAGTTCATAGTTATCCTGGTGGCCCTGAATCCCATCTTCCGTCCCCAGGGAACATGGGATTCATATGTGATGGAATTCATATGTGATGGAATTAGGTAAAAAATCTTTTACTTGTTAACTTCTGCTAAGTTAAAAATCTTTTACCTAATTCCATCACATATTAAATTGAACTGGGCACATCTCCGAGTAAATATTTCCCTGCCTCACCCATATGGTTTTGATAATATATGTCATAACCTTCTTTGGAGATCTTTTTCAGCTTCACAGGCTAGTTTATAGCTCTCGTATTTTCCAGAGTTTCCCCATTCAAGGATTAAACAGATCTGAATGTTTCTATTCCCAGACAAAGTCAGCCAAATACTACCAGCTTACACATACTTTATAAATCAGTCTTAGACTTTCGTAGCTGTCTTATTTTGTGTTCCTTCTTTTCATTTCATAAATGTAGCTATCAGTTTGTTCCAGCTCTCTAATGACTTATGTGAAAATGCTGTTCGATGGAGACTCAAAATAGAACATACAGCATATGTAGATCTTATTGCAGAATCTTGTAACCATATCATATGGCAACTGAGGACTCTCCCATGGAAAAAGGCTGGCCTATAATGCTGTTACCAAGTTTATGCAAATATAAACAGCTTTCTCAAACTCTTCAAGCTCCAAATATGATGGACTAATTTCCCACTATTCCCAGCCACAGCTAAATTAGCTGGGATTCTTGGGACTGGTAGTGCTGCTTGTTTGGAGGCCATTAGATTGGCAAAAACTGATTAGATCTATAGGTAATCTTTGATGTATGATCACAATTGGAATCAGAAAGTTGTAAATATATGCTGGTTGCCAAGCACCCAAATTTTGATCAAGGAACTGTGGGAACGCTGCAATAGCAGTAAGTTTGAGGACTGGTCATAAATTGTTTTTTCATCACTGTTGTAACTTCAGTCATTAAACAAATGGTTGCAAATCAAGGAATACTTGTATTTGGAGAAATTTAAAAGTATGACCTTACCTTATAAAGTTTTTTTCCTGTGAAATTGAGTTATCACTATTATCACATTTATTAAACAAGTAAATATTTTTTTGGCATGTCATTGATAACAAGCTACAAATTTATTTTTAATCCAGCAGATTCTGAAGGATTGAAAGAGAACATGTATTAATATCTTACAGGAGGCATGAACATTGAACCTCAGTGATCTTCTGCTTATAGCAATTCCTACACTGATTTATTTCAAAGTTGTATATCATTTTACAAAGCGTGAGATATAGCCACACAGTAGTTTTTTTTTTACAAAATATGAAAAAATAAACTAAGGTTCAAAAGCTTCTTCAAAATAGCATACAGAATTCTGAATAAGGATTGTTGCTTTTGCCTCCCACTAGAGAGAGTAATTGCTGTTCCAGCTAGTGGAAAAATCTACAGCAGTTTTCAAATTAATTTGCTGAAGCTGCAGGCAAATAACTAGACAGGCCAGGAACAAAAGATCACCTTCTGCCATTTAGGGAAATTGCCAGGGAGATGATGGTCAACACATGAACACAGATTCTCATTCTTCTGACTTCTTTTTACATGTTCTCTCCCATCCATATTTATTAGATTCATATTTCACCTTTACTCCAAGAAGATTGTCTTTCTCCTTTTTATAACTCTGTATCTATCTTGTTCTCCCTCTACTGAGAGGGTTGGTCTCCTTCTAGCAGCTCTGAAGCTATTATACAGGAAAAGCTTAGACCATAACATTGCTCTTAAAGTCAAAATCAACCCATCCACCAATCCCAGGCCAGAGAATAGCTGGGGACAGACTTCATGCTAAATGAGCCAGGACAATGTCCTACTCCCCAAGGCATGGATAGTTAATATAGTATCATAAACGCCTGGTGTTTTTAACTCTGTTCAACCTTTCTAGGGGGGATTAGGCAGAGTATAAGAGGTGAAAGGGTATTTTTTATCTCATGCTGTGTTTTTTTAACAATAAGATGCCTCTTTAAAAAAAAAATCACTTTCTCACCATCAATACATGGAAAACCTTAATTCTGAAACAGATATATAAGTATCTTAGGATTTCTTATACCTTAATACCTGTTTTTCTTAAATTGAAAAAGATATGAGGCCTCATGCAAAAAGAACAAACTAAGGCAACTTTTCAATAGAGTTTTGTAAGAATTAAAAGCACTGAACATTTTAAGCACTCAATTATATACAACCTATTTCTGAGTTCATAAAATGGACTACTTTTGCAAATGAAGTCTTTTGAGGATAGAAATAATCATGTGGCAGCTTATTAGTAGGACCGAATACTTCTATGACATCTAATGTTTCATAGCTTGAGTCATATATAATAATCGCCTCTTAAATGGGCAGTGAATTCCATACATGTTATCTTAAAAATAAATTCTATTATGTTCACAGGGGTTGCTCACTGAAGATTTTATTGTTCAGCCAATGAACTATATCATTTCCATGAGAAACCATATTTGATATTGAATGCAAACCAAATACCGGTATATTATTCGTTGAAATTGCCTGTTTATACCATGTGAATGCAGATTTTCAGAACAATCTGTCAGATTTTATAGTCTGATTGAAAAAAACCCATAAGGAATTAATCAATATGTATTTTC
Source organism: Pseudoxenodon macrops (assembly GCA_032467955.1). Lineage (NCBI taxonomy): Eukaryota > Metazoa > Chordata > Lepidosauria > Squamata > Pseudoxenodontidae > Pseudoxenodon > Pseudoxenodon macrops. The sequence goes on along the minus strand of JANHFT010003237.1, from coordinate 117,693 downwards.
CATTCAATTTAAAACTAAGACAATCTTAAATTTAAAATCAAAGTTAATTGATAACATTGCAGATTTTTTACAGATTTAAATTATTTGTATTCTATTTTAACCTACTTCCCTTGTTCTCCCCTTTGAGGGCGTTGCAAGAGGACTAACTTACCATCACGACTTCCTGTCACAATTTCTGGGGCTCCTTCACCAATTCCCAGACCACCAACTCCATCAATGCTATTTATGATTTCTTTATGCCCCTTCACAGAATATACCGGTATTTCTGGAGCTTCCAAATTCCTAAACAGCAGAAATGGAACTGTTACTTTGTGTTTGTTCATAAACATCTCCTTCAGCTAGAGTTCATCTCTTGACAACTACATGGATACCACAATTTTCTTGATATCAATATGGAAGGAGTTTGTCATTCTCATCTTTTTGAAAGTTTTACAATTTCCTAATTTGACCTATTGCCCATGACACTTCCTGGTAATCCATAAAATCTACTTAATACCCAACACAAGATCAGATACATGTATTTATATTTGTCAGTAAATCTATTTAGAGAAGTAATATTCAATACTCAAAATATAATTAGTATAGCTATGCATTAGAAAATAATTCTGGAAAAATGTTTCTGTCTTCCTGAGGTCACAGCACCTCTCTATTATTCATTAAAATAGTCTTGGGAAGTTTCAGAATTTTACATAAACTCAGAGAAAAGATGCAGCTCCTTTAAGGAATCAATTTATTAAGGTTAATATTCTTGAAGTAACCACATTTTTAAGAATCATATAGAAACTTTCAAAAGACAGATTGCTTTTACTGAGTAGTAAAGGAACATGTTTGCAAAAGATTCAAAGTGCTTCTGAACTATTTTTAATGTGTAAATCTAAAAACTAGGCTCATCTATTCATACATGGCACACCAGTCATCAAATTGATACTTAGTGCCATTTATAAATTTTCTGATGAAAGAACCAATGGCAGTATCAGTTGCAGAATACAGTATAGTCTTTACTACACAGAAAACTGAATACTAACATGAAGCTATTTCTTCTTTAAAACATGACAAAAGTCAAAAGAAAATATGTGTTAATACCCTCATGATGTAAAATGGAAAGATACAACATTATAATTTAGTTATAATGCAAAGTTTACAAAAATATTTTTACAAACATTTATTATGCAGATAGTCCTTCACATATGACCATAATGGACCCTGCCCATTACAATCATATGTTATAATGGTCATAAATCATAAATTGCCCATTACAATCACATGTTCTAATGGTCATAAATCAGTTTGGTCATGTCACCAACCAGCCATGCTGTGGAGCCCTCAAAGTGTGGATGGGGAGGAGCAAGAGGCAGCTGTCAGAACTTCAGAACCTGGTCATAGACCCCTTTTGCAGATAGGTTGCAATTTGGAATGATTGCTAAGTGATCAATCATAAATCAGGACTACCTGTACTGCATCACAGATTGGTCTGAAAATTAACCTGGGCTTTAAAATATATTTTATAATTGAGGCTGGAAAATTCAGAAAAAGAAAACCATAAAAGATAATAAAATTAATTAAGTCTTCTACAAAATAAATGTTTTATTGCTGTCTAAAAACCTAACACTTCTAAATTAAGCATATTTAAGACAGTGAACAATACTGATTTTATAGTGACTTTAAGTTGTCCAATAAAAGATAAGACCATATCTTTAAAATTTGCAAAAAATATCATTTCTTACCATATATTTAAATTTCCACCAAAATCTCCAGTAGCTAAGTACCTCTGTTGCAAAGAAGCAGCCCCAAAAGTTGCACATTTAATAGGTCGTGACTTTTCAATCTGGAAGTAAAGATAAATGTTTACATTGAATTATTATTATTTTCAATTTAGGTCTTGTTCTACCTGTTAGATCATATTAGAGTCAAACATTGACTAAACATAATTTTTTTAGTTCCATTAGAGTTCAAATGAATGAACAGATTTGACTTTTAATGATTAGATTTTGGGATATAAAGATTGCAATTCTATACATATTTTTGGGGGAAGAATTCCAAATAAGTCAAAGAAGCTTATAATTGCAAAGGCATAAAGACTGCCTCTCCCATGCACTTTCTCCTTTATTTTCCCCAATTTATTTTGCATGTATCTACAAATTGTTAGTCTCGTTCTTTCTAGATGCATAATCTAAATGCATAATATAAATCAGAGGTGGGTTCTACAATTCGATTCGGATCGGTTCGCTAGAACCAGTAGCGAGAATTTTCCCCCTCTCGCAGAACCAGCAGTGACAGCCAGCTGGACAGCCCCCCCAAACTGGTCCTCCGGCCTCAAATCAGCCGAAAAACAACCCTCTGCGCATGCGCAAGCTTTCTGCACATGCGCAGAGGGTTTTCACCTGGAAGTGATGAGGGCGCGCACATCTGCACTTCCGGTGTGACTCCGAACCGGTAGGGAAGGTAAGTAGAAGCCACCCGTGATCTAAATAGACATGAAACAGAAAAATTAGAAGCTGCTATTCAAGTTCCCATAGTTAAAAAAATAAACAGGATACATTTCAAATTTAATTTCTGGAGATAACAGAGTATACTGCTTACTTTTATAGATTACTAAACCTCTTTAATTTGTAAAAAAAAAAGTGTAAATCATACTTTTTAGTGTGAAGTCATTTCTTAATTGCAATTCGTATCTCAAAGCTTCTAAATATAGATAAGTCTTCAACTTACAACCATTCGTTTAGTGACTGTTCAAAGTTACACCACAGACAAAAGTGACTTCCGATGAGTTTTCACAATTATGACTGTTGCAGCAACCCTATGGTCATGTGATCAAAGTTTGGATACTTGGCAACTGGCATCTATTTATAATGGATTGCAATGTACCAGGGTCATGTGATCACATTTTGCAACTTTGACAAAGTCAATGGGGAAACCAGATTCATTTAACAAACATATTACTACCTTAACAACTGCAATGGTTCACTTAACAACTGGAGCAAGAAAGGTTGTAAAATGGAGCAAATCTCATTTAACAACTGTCTTGCTTAGCAATGGAAATTTTGTACTTGTGCTTGTAAGTCAAGAACTACCTGTACATCCCTTACAAAGCATACATGTGTTTAACAGGACTAATCTATGTAAATTTATACACAGAAAGATACCATTAAATTCTAAATGACCAACATTCAAGTTTGTCAGATCCATAAAATCCAATTTCTTTACAGAAAATCAAGTTAAGATGCAATTCTTTCCTATAACTTTTGAGACAAGATGAACTGCTTCTGTAAAAACATGCAATTATATATGTTGCTTGTCTTTACAATTCCACTTCATATGGGCAACTCCCATCTATTTCTTTCTTCCCCAACCTTACATTTATTAAGTTTTTGTAGATGATTGGTTTTTAAAAAAAGGACACAAAAAATGTAGATTCCTGTCCCCACATTTCCTATAAGGTACCGTATATACTAATATACTGTGCTTTTCCACATACTTTTCTTCACAGCCAGTATATTTTGCATGCACTTCAGTTGCAAACAGAACTTTGCATTAAAATACTAATTGATTTAGCCGATCCAGCTAGTTTAGGGAAAGGATACAGTATGTAGATCTTCTAAAGAAGGCTTCATTTCAAAGTAGATATGCCCCAGTTCAACTCTCTGCCAATAATTCATCAATGCCATTCATGCTGATCCATTCATATTAAAAAAACTCTTATAAATATGCTTCTTTTTGGAAAATACTAAAACTAAAACCTAATTTCATTTTCCCTGAAGTAGCAAAAAGTGATGTGTTTGCCCCTTGTGAGGATTTAATTTTTATATTTTGTAGTCTACAAAGTCAATCTGTACTATAGAAAAGGATTTTATATCTTCTTAAAGCTTTTTAAGACAAATAGATGGTGCATCTCTTGCACTGCTATGGCTACAGTAATTAACTGCACTGTGTTTTGTTAAGTGTTATGTATAGAAGAACAGCTAATGCCTATTTCCATGGTGAACACTGGTGGCATTCTTTATTACTCATTTCTTAACATGTGTGACTCTTGAATATACTGCTTTGCCAAAAACTGGGTGCTGACATAGCTAAAAGATACTAATACCAATACAGATAGTCCTTGTGGACTTATGGTCACAATTGACCCCAAAATTTATGTTGCTAAGTAAGATAATTGTTAAATGAGTTTTGCTGCATTTTACCATCTTTCCTGCCACAGTTGTTAAGTGAATCTGTTGTTCATCTGCTGTTAGTAACATGGTTGTTAAATGAATCTGGATTCTCCTTGAATTTGTTTGTCAGACAGTTGAAAAAGGGGATCACATGACATCACATGCAACTGTCGTAACTATGAACCAGTTGCCAAGCATACAAAATTTGATCACATGACCATGGGGATGCTGCAATGGTCAGATGTATGAAAAATGGTCATAAGTCACTTTTTCAATGCCATTATAACTACCTATATATATTTCTTTACTATTTATTCTAAGGGGCTATTGTATGTATTCTGTTAATTGGAATTGAATCTTCCAGTATTAAAAGGTTAATACTGAAATGATTAATAATCTTTAAGCCATTTTCCTATTCCTTCTTGTGCATGCATTTGCATCATGCTTCTGACTCTGTACAAATGCTATGTTGCAATTAAATGCCAGTGGAGGCAAACTCCAAGCATCCTACTTGTAAGAAAATGAATGTGGGTGCACCCAACATAGGGCAATCTTTACTAAGTACACAAAGAGCAATAGAGGCCAATTCCTGATGTTAATTCTTGATAGGTAAAGGTTCCCCTTGCACATATGTGCTAGTCGTTCCTGACTATAGGGGATGGTGCTCATCTCCATTTCAAAGCCGAAGAGCCAGTACTGTCTGAAGACATCTCCGTGGTCGTGTGACTGGCATGATTAAACCCCAAAGGCGCACGGAACACTGTTACCTTCCCTGTTTTTCTACTTGCATTTTTACATGCTTTCGAACTGCTAGGTTGGCAGAAGCTGGGACAAGTAATGGGAGCTCACTCCATTACATGGCGCTAAGGATTTGAACTGCCGACCTTTCAATCAACAAGCTCAGCATCTTAGCCACTGAGATACCGTGTCCCTGGGTAATTCTTGATAAACATATGTAATTCACACAAGACCCCAATCCCAAGATACCTCATTTGGTAAATGGTAAAACCTCATTAAAGGACTCTGTATCAGTATCAGACACATACAGAAAAATAAACAAGACACTTTTAGATACCATTCGAGATACAAAAAGGAAAGAAAAAGACCAGAATGCATTTCTTCCAGTAACCCACACCTAGATACGCAGGGATTAGCACAAGGCAAACAATAAAGCAAAACAACTTCTAATCAACCAAACTACCAAAGAGAAAACCACCATCCCACCAACTGTAACAGGGCATGCTATTGTACATGAAGAGGGAGCAAACCCCACTCATTAGCTATGTTACCTAGTTGGGTAATGAAACGCCTGCGTGCAAACAAGCCCAAAAAGCACAAGGACTACTTGGTAGTTCAACTCTGAGCTACACATATCCTCTTCTATTGGAATTAATATATCAGCCCTCGATCTCAGCCGTAAAAAAAACAACCCAAAACTAAGGGAATCCACGGTTGAGCTTCCACTTAAGCCCAGGAAAGTATTTCGAGGTCCGGGCAAGGAAGCAAAATTAACACCGTGGTTGGCAAGTATTCATGGGCTTCTTGCTGCTGTTCTCCTGTGGGAGAACCGGTGCTGCAACCCGGTGCTTTGTTCTCTTCCTTACTTCGCGGAGGAGGACGAGGCGGCCGCCTTGCAGCTCGTAGAGCTGAATGACGCCGGTGCCCCGCGGGAAATTGCCCAAGCAAAGGAGGCGAGCGCTGCAGGGCACCCATTTGCAATCGAAGACAGTGTAATTCAAGCTGTGTTGTGTATGCGCGATGATCTGCGGCTTCTCCAGCAAGCCTCCCGCCGACATGACGGCAAGAACCCGCCCCTGAGCCCAACGGCACTCGGCAAAGTCGAAATCTTCGCCACTACCTTCCTCCCCACCCACCCATCCGCTTCTGCGTCCCCGCGCATGCGTAGGCGACGGAAGGGCCACACATCCGGGATACTAGATCATAGAGATTTCGAGGGGTTGCGATCCGTGTTCCTTTTTTGCGCAGCACCACCTTTCCAACTGAAACTCCCAGGCTAGGGCGCGAGAGGACTAAGGTTAGGCCTTCGTTTCTCCCTCTCTCCCTCTCTTCAGTATAGGGCGGAAAAGGGACGGGGGAAAGAGAGCGCGAGCTCCAACCATAGAGTGCGAACTGGAGGAAAAAGGAAGGCTTCTATAGCGGCTGTCTTGCGTGGCCCGAGACGCAGCCCCGCCTCTTCCTGTCTATATCGTGCTAGAGAGGTCCGGCGAAGCGTGGAGATGGAAAGCGTTGGCGAAGAGCGGCTGCCGCTCCCTCCGACGGAGATGGAAACGCAAGCTCACCAAGAAGGATTCACGAAGGTCCTCAAGCGAAAGAGACGCCGGGAGCCACAGATGGACACGAACGAGAGCCCGGTGCCTCGGAAGCGGCCGGATTTCCCCCCTCTTAGCGGGGAAGCCCTCGCCGTAAGTGATTCCAGTGGCTCCTGGCATGGCTGCGCTGGGCTGGCCGAAGTAGGGAAGGGTCGTCAGGAATCGCTTCTTAATGCCTGGGAGCAGGTTACGTTTTCCCGTCCCGTTTCTCGAGAAAAGGCATTGCGTTTTGAAATGGGAATGGCAAGCATTTACAAATGGTTTACGCTGCCGTCGTTTCAATACCACGTTAATACTACATTCCAGTAGTAACCCGAATGTGGCTTACTGTGTTTTTAAGCGCAGCTTTAATCTTCAATTTGATTTATTATAATTATTGGGTAGGTGGGTATGTATGAATGTAGGCACCCCCATCTGCCCATTCCTCGGTTTATGGTTCATTCCGAGAGAAAAGCTATTTTGGTAGAAATCAAAATCAGGTTTCAGGTAAGGATTTAGTACTTAGTATTTAGAAGTCTTGCTCGCTCTTGCCAATGACCTGTGGCAGAGACAGGGTGGTGGTGGTGGTACATCCACCCTTGTTCTCCCTCCCTTGGGTGGGGGTGGGGTGTGTGTGTGGGATGAATATTCAGATGGTCATTCATGTTCTAGGCACCTTGCCTTAGGTACTGCAATGCACTCTGTACATCTGGCTGCCCTTGAAAACTTCTTGGAAGCTTTCAACTCATCCAAAATGCAGTGGCACAAGTAGTGATGGGCCTGCCTCAGTATGCCCAGGTAACACCTCTGCTTTGTGAGTTGCACTGGTTGCCAGTTTGCTTCCTGGTGCAAGATAAAATGCTGGTTGTTACCTGCAACGCCCTGTGTTTGGAAGCAAAGGATTTTTATCATTTTACACTACTTTAGCATCTCTTAACAAATTTCTGTTTGATCCTTAGTGTACTGTTACAGGGTGGCTGAGTTTATCATACATATTGTATATAGAAATCAGAGTTTTTATTAGATCTGTATATGATGGACATCAATTTTTAATAAAAAGCAGAAGGAATATGATGCAGTCAGAATATTAGGGACTAATACTAGCATAAACTAACACAGCTCTCTAATTTTGAATAGAGTAGAACTTTAAAGGCAAGAATCTCTGATATATATAATATTAGAAAAAACTTATTTACATCTCTTACATTTTCTGTAGTTTATCATATGTAAACTGACATAAACTGAATACATGGAATTTGCTGAACATTTTATTTTGTGATGGTTACTATGTTTTCTAGTGTGGAAAAAATGAATTGAGAAAAATTCCTGTACCAGCAAACAGATATACTCCTTTGAAAGAGAACTGGATGAAAATTTTTACACCAATTGTAGAACATTTGCAACTTCAAATTAGATTTAACTTAAAAACAAGGAATGTAGAGATAAAGGTAAATTGTAAGTCTACTGTTTCTGAAAAGTTAATATTGTCTAATATTTGTGTCTGCTGTTGCATAAATGTCACTCCTAAATTTCTTTTTGGCATTAGAAATATTTTCTTAAAACACGTTATCAGCTTAATGTTTTGGCAGCAAGCATTAATAAGCTTTCTTATTTTGGTGAATAAAAACTCCAGATAATTCAATGCTACATTATGTGAGAAGACATTCCAATGAAATAAATATCCCTTCAAATATAAATAGATATGATAAATATGCATAGGAGCCTATAGACCCTATACCCATGATGGCAAACCTATGGCATGCGTGCCAGAGGTGGCACGCTGAGCCCTCTCTGCTGGCACGCATGCCATTGCCCCAGGTCACATCTCCAGGGTGTTTCTTTCGTGAGCTTCTGTTTCTCTGCAAACGAAGAAACAGAAGCTCACGAAAGAAAAGATCTTGCTGTGCTGCCAGTGTTGAGATGCTCTGCCTCCTGCCTGCCAGTTGGTCTTCAAGTCTCTGTTGCATGCACATATTTGTGCATGTCCGTTCGTGCGCACGCATCCACCTTTCAGTTTGAGCAGTTGATGTCTAAAAAGTTTGCCATCACTGCCCTATACATTCTGCAGATCTTTCACAAAGGGGACTTTTTATTTGGTTACCACCCAGAATATGTTGCAGATTTGATAGTAGCAAATTATATTGCAATTATACTTAGATGCTACTGAAATGGATAAACAGAAATTTCCCCCTTCTATTTTTGTCTTTGGTAAATGAAGAAGAGTAGATCAATACGTTGATTCACAACTTCACTAGTTATTTTGGCACAGTGATACATGATAGCTATATTTGAATCTCTAAAGAATGCTTTAGTTTGTTCCATTAATCTCAAAAAATGGACATACCGTAACTTGCTGGTTTGTTAAAATAGCATTTTAGATCTGAGTTATTAGAGTTCGAAAAGTCAGTTCTAAATGGTTGGAAATTAAGGTATCAATTCATTTTAGGCAATCACAATGTAGGATATGTTTATAATACTATACAGATTTACAGTTTTTTTTTTTAATTAATTTGCAGTGTCAAAATAGTATTATATAGTAGAAGCAATAGAATATTGTGATAATGGAAGCTTATAAATTAATATTTAAAATTAATTGAATTAAATATTTAGGAGAGCTGCTTCACGTAATATTTTATGAATCTCCCTAAGGATCACTTCCTAAATTTATCCTTATTTTATTTTTTAGACTTGTAAAGAAACAAAAGACATAGGTGCTTTGACAAAAGCAGCTGATTTTGTAAAAGCTTTTATACTAGGATTTCAAGTTGAGGTAAGTTCTCGTCTATTGTAGTTCACTTCATTGTATGAATATTGAATGAATGAATATTGCTGGTACTTGAAATGAAAAGATCTAAGAAGTGTTTTCATAGGGGGTTAGGGGAAGAATATTCTTTTTGGATAATTAGCTGAGGGGTTTAATATTTTGTGATCCCAGTTGCCAAATCTGTACAGAAAATGTTTCCATTTATTTGTAATTTGTGTTTGTTCTGGTTTTTATCCTTTTGTACATTACCTAGATGATATTGGCAGTTATATAAATTATAAATTATTTAAATAAATAAATGTCTCAATGGATGAGGTTTCATATGCAACATAGATGAAGTGTCAAAACTTGCTTTTACTTTTTCTGGATAAGTGTACCATGAGCATATGCAAATAAATTGGGAAACAGTCTGGAAAGGATTTTGAGATAGTAAAAACCATGGGATAAAAACATTTTAATTGGCTGGTAATTCCTGCCAATTGATGACTTTCAGGGTGGCATGTACTGGTGTTAGTATGTACGTTGAAGTGTTTGTATAAGTGTGCATATTAGGGAACTTAGTACTATTGTCCATTATTTCATTTTTCTAGCCTATTTTATTGTTTTTTGGTAATGCAAGGCTAGAGAACCCATATGTTTTGGTGACTTGCTAGTGACTGTTCTTGATCCTGTATTTTTAAAAGTCATAGTTATTATTATTTTTAAATGTTTGCTATGTTTTCTCTTTCAGGATGCACTTGCATTAATCAGATTAGATGAGCTTTTTCTAGAATCTTTTGAAGTAACAGATGGTAAGTACGAAAATCAGTATATCAAAAGTTCAGAACAATAATGGGTATTAGAGAATGTGAAATGCATATAGTTAAGAACTGTTGTTCATTGATAGGAATACATCTGAAATAGCCTCTGAAAATAATTTTGAAACATGTATTCACATTGTTTGGTCTGAAATATCATTTTCGATTAAATTTTTAGTTGAACCATTTCTCAGTTAAAACTACCAGTATTCATTTGTAACTGTTAACTTGTCTTGTGGATTTCAAAAAATATATTAAAATTTTAAAGGATCAACAATTTGTGTGTTCTCACCATTTGACCTTCTGCTAAGTTAGCATGATAATCTTGATAATACAGATACAGCAAAAGCAGTGTTGGAGGTATATTGTTATGTTACTAAAGTAATGAGTTGTGATTGCAGTTGTAGAATTTATTCTAGTTTCAGCAGTCTCTCAAAAACATATTTGTTGTTTCTCTATATGTATGCATAGTTATTTGTTAGCAGACTTTCTATGTCATAAAGGTTTGGATTTCATTTCTGTGATTGCATTGTTTCATTAGTGTACCTGAGACAACTGTTGAGAAAATGGTAGAATCCTGTCATCTTAATTCTTCTATTATTATTTACCAGCATAGCCCATTAAAATGCGGGGGGAATAAGGGGTAGAGCTTTGAAATATATATATATATATATATCAGGGGTGAAATCCTACCGGTTCTAACCGGTTCTATAGAGTAGGTTGGGGGCAT